>JARFOD010111906.1:0-14138 GCA_031763545.1 Mopalia muscosa
CTCCTCTTCTTTATGGCAAGCTGTTTTATCACTTCTACCTTTATTCTACATGTCGAATTAGTTTACTTTTATTTTACTTATGTACGATTCTTTTCCACATATGTGAAATTCTTATGTTGAAAGATTTCATTTATGTGTAAAGCAATTTGACATATGTAAAATAAAAATGTATTTTACATATGTAGAATTCTTTTCAACATAAATATGTAGAAATCTTTTCAACATACATGTGAAATTTTTTTCCACATAAGTAAAATAAAACACCAAGAAGAATTTCACTTATGTAAAATAAACGTTTATTTTAGATATGTACGAAAGAGTTCCACTTATCAAAAAAAAGAGAAATGATTTCTTCCCACAACAAGGGGCTGTATCCAACCTTTATTTGTGCTCCTCGCAGATATATCATTCAGTTGCACTACTGGCTTTATTGTCATTTATTCTAAGCAAAACATCACGTGACGTTATACATAACACGTTGACTACCTGCCTGTACATGACAAGTAACGCGAGAAAGCATGAGAAAAGCCGATCGTGCACCTAACTCAGATATGTATAGGTCATTGAGTGCAGACTGCCAAAAATCGGACAGTAGCATATATTTACAGCCAACAAAACCATACATTCTATGGTGAAAAATGCCACAATAGTGAATATATATTGGGCGAAGGCTTTAGTCTTATTCAGTACTTTTATTGTAGTCTACATCATTTTATTTTCCTGACGAATCCTTATAGACTATATCCCAGACAAATCAGACGTAGTAACGCTCTCAACAGAGTCGGTCGAAATTGTTGATTTATTCTTCGCTAGAAAATAACAAATGCTTTGTGAAATGCAGAGGATGCATGGATGTCCTTCTGATCAGATTGTACTTTTTGGGCAAATTCATTGCCGCTAAATACAGACTAGCTGTTAGGGAGAAATCAGTAATATTATTGAGGTCATGAACGCTTTTATTTCACTCATCTACAAAAAGAGTTCCACTCACCTTTATATTTTACATAAGTGAAAAAGATTTCCCTACTTGTTGAATTGTTTTCCACGTATATGAAATTCTTTTCCACATATGTGAAATTATTTTTAACATATGTAAAATAAATTTATTTTACATATGTGGAAAAGAATTTTACATATGTGGAAAAGAATTTTACATATGTGGAAAAGAATGCAAAAGATGTATAGAATAAAGGCAGAAGTCATAAAACGGCTTGTCATACCCCTCGCCGTATTACCTCCATTGCATTGGGTGCATACCACTATGTCATAAACGAGGGCCATCTTAGGGCCTATTGATATTCGGTAAATTACAGAAAAGTATGTGGTCGTCGTCAGCTAATTTGCACCTACAGGTATAAACACACCGGGATTATGGTTTGATGCCAAACAGCCGCAAATCATTTCTAGTTTTTTTTAAAGTTACTAATTATTCCTAAATCAAACATTTGTTCGATTTTAATGCAGTTTTATTTTTCCGTCACAATACTGTGTGGCTTACAATAGAGGTCCACGACGTTACTACCAGGGAAGATCGTGAGGATGAGAGTGGGACGGAATTATCCCAAAGTTTGCATTTTAAAGTTAAATAGTAATGGATGCTTATAAAATTACATTGTAACTGTCCGATAGTAAATAAAATACCTTATTAACAAACATACTGGGTTTGTTTGTAAGAAATCTTTCTCTTTTTTTTTTAATTGGGTTTGTCCATATCTAAACTTCAAGATAAACCGTAGACGTCCTGAAAATAAAAAGGCCAGACCTCACGCCCCCAAACAAACAAACCGACATACTTAATATCTATTTTGGGCATAAAATTTGGGCAAATCAAGGTATTTTTCGGGCAAAATATCAGACACAAACGCCAATATGTAGAACGGTTTATTATTTATGTTCTCCGACCTGATAAACCAGCAACAATTATGTATTTTGAACTGCATGTAATCCTGTGAATGGAATGTCTGGTCATCGTTTTTTATGGACAAAACTCAGGCATTTGATTATTTGAGATATCTTTCGGGCAAAAGATCACATACAAACGCGATCAATACATAGAACTGTCAATGTAAATTATTTCTCAGCATAGATAAGGATATACTTAGATCATGGAATGTGCTAAAACTCTAGGAATGATCTGGAAAATTTACAGCCAGAACTGGTATCTGAAATCGCTTCATGTTTACACCATAATGGTTATATAAAGTTCCTTGTACGCTTCGCTCTCTTTTTTAAAATACTTCGTGTCATTCCAGGAACATTTTGCTCGCCAGTACACCAATTCGGATGTTTCAAAACTTCCAGGCATATTATTGGGATAGAAAAAAACAAAAAAG
Source organism: Mopalia muscosa (assembly GCA_031763545.1). Taxonomy (NCBI): domain Eukaryota; kingdom Metazoa; phylum Mollusca; class Polyplacophora; order Chitonida; family Mopaliidae; genus Mopalia; species Mopalia muscosa. The sequence goes on from JARFOD010111906.1 coordinate 2,334, forward strand.
CCACGATTTATCTTTGATGGTTTCTTTTAATTTTGTTCTAATGGATATTAGTGTTGTTTGGGGTTTTTTTCGACAGTTTACAGGTAAATAGTTTAAATATGAACAGCTATAAAATAACGCAATGTGATGATTTCAATGGCCGTCACCCACTCAGAGGTCAGAAATAACGTCTTAATGAAAAACGTCTTAAGAAACTGTTTGATTTGAGCGTCTAGCTAAATTGTATTTGGCGGCTTTGTGCACAATAACGTCTTTCTGAACTGTGGTTTAAAGGATTTGAATGAAATTGATTGAGATGTGACTGGCCGATTGGGTGACATGACTGTTCTACTGAACCGTCTGAATGGAATGGGCACACTGTACAATCTGGAGTCGTGTGCGATAGTTTTGGAGTATGTGTGACTGGAAAACAACGTGTATATCCCATTCCGTAAAAAAGTTTGGCAAAGCAATATTTCAAACGCGTCATTGTGGTGCAAACAGATAGGCATATACGGTCTGCAATTGTATCATAACACTACTAAAGCGATTTAAAGAACAATTCTGATATATCCTTCACATAGAGCACGTATATTTGGGCCAATCCAAAACTCGGGATGTACAGAAACGATTTTGGGTCTGGCAGTCTAAATATAGTTTCAGCATAACTTTGACCAGACATTTCAGATCATAAAATTTCCATGTGGGTAATCTGAACACGATTATTTTTTTGAAAAAAGATAATAAAATATAAATCTTATCAACCTTCCCGAACAGAATATTTTTCAAAATCAGCATAGATTGCCGCTCCGTCTTTCCTCATTCTCTGATCTTCCGGTGCCTAGGTGGGCCCTCGCCTTTGGTGAGGTTTTTATGGTTTTAATTTTAAATGGCTACCCCAATAATAGCTTTTAGACTCCACTGTGCAAAATAGTTTTGCCAAAATAAACCGCAGTTTTGAGTCTAAGATTCAGTAGCAACCTCTTAAAGATAGTGTATTATTATCTGAAATGTCATATCAACACTGTGTTCGATGAACGTCAAAAGCTCCAAAATTGCCCCAATATAAAATTCTTTTTTTTTATAGAAATTATTAAAAGCAATGCTATAGCACTTTGTGACATACTATGTGTGGTTCTTGTTGTCTTTTTCTCCTTTAAAATTGCAAGACTTAAGATCAACTTATCAAAATGACAGAATTAATTTCACTGCCAAAATTCGCTGAGATTGCATTTACAGGCATCCTCGTGACCGGTGCTACCGGGGCATAGGCGGCCCCAGGAAACTCGCCTATTAAGCTATTATAGTAACCCTGTCTGCCGCCCTAAAAATTCACCCTTTCCTTACGCCTATAATTGTTTCCTGACCGAGCAGAGACGATTGCCACCACTACATTTATTAACTGTTGGCCTGGGCCCACTTGCACAAAGCCTCCTTAAGCTAAGGTGACCTTAATTTCTCCCCTAAACCTACACTAAGGAGACGAGCCTCTTTCACTAAGCCCCCTTAGTATAAGTTTTAAAGGAGACAAAATTTCCTCTTAAATATTACCTTAAGTGTTAAGTTCACCTTAGCCTAAGAAGGCTTTGTGCAAATGGGCCCAGCCCCATAATGTTTTACTTTACCCTCCCTGACCAGGAATTGCCCCGACAAGAATTGCGCTGATAACAGCTGAGTGTGACAACTTCTCCAAAACATTGCTCTGATAAAAAAATCTGATATCAATTAAAACCCCGGTGCTCATTGTCGCAATAAGATCTGCCAAAATACAGCATTCAGTGACGCTAAAGATACTCCGTGGTTCTTGAATTTCCTTCGGTTGTTTCAATAAAACACATTGCACGATGGCTGAGCGATCGACAATCACCAATTTGTCTACCAAGATTTAAGAAGCATTTATTTGTGATTGGTCATTCTAAACCAACCAATCAGTTTGGTAAACGATTTAGTCAGATCAACATTTACGACACCACAACACTGGAGATTGGTGCGACGCTGTCGTTATTCAGAGGAGATGTGGCGGAGAGTAGTCAACTGAGTAGTGAGCATCGTATATATATAGGAGCATTTGCTTGGAACTATTGCATTGGGAGATGAGTGTAGAACAAGCGAGCGAGTCAGATATATTTCACTGCATTACAAAATGAATCTGATGGATATTGATCGTATGATTGTGCATAACAGGAGTTGGTTTATTATATATCGACATGCGTATAGGCTTATCAACCGCGTCATATGGTTTGTTCACAGTAAATGTTTTATCAGTAAAACGCGTGAAAACACGCCACTAATGTATTATTCACTAACTCACATGAATCAATATTAGCATTAGTAATTGCATCGGTTAGTAACTATAGCCTATATGTCTCATAATTCTGAGTTAATTTACGGCACGGATATTGAACTTTTACTTCATAGGTCAGCACTGGGATACAAAATATAGAAATATAGACCAAGAATACGATATATTAAATTATTCAGTTAAAATTTTCATTTTTCAAATTACACAGTTTTGTTTATGCCACATGGTTTTGGGTACATGGCCATAGAATTAAAATATATGTCATAGCTCATCACTGCAATCTCATTAAAACTAGGTCCAAATTCCCCACGTGCACATGAGTGTTATGTCATTGAGCCCCAATATATATGATTATTACCCTGACACTCAATTCAAGCAATTTCATTTAAATTGAAAGAATTGTTTTTTGGAGAACGTTTGTTCTCGCCCAAGCTGCTAACACGTACTTGACAGTGGCGGGTACATAATTTTTAAATCATGTGAGGGGGATGGGGGTGGGGGAGGGGGAGGAGGGTTGCTCGACTATCACAGGTCAATAGGCGAGGGTTCCAGGGGCGGCCTAAGTCCCAGAAGCTCCGAAAATCAGAAAAAAAATATTTTGTTTTCTGTCAATTTGATGGATCGAACTTATTTGGTACATTTTTCAAAGAGAAAAAGAATAAAAGGACCACAAGTCTAATACAAGTATTTTGTAGTCCAAGCCATACCCTTCAGTCTGATGTAACAAGGACGAGCAGGAATTCTACATTACTACGTTTTAGAATTGGTTAAAATAATTACGACCAAAGAATTAAAATTTTTATATTGGTGCAGTCTTGGAGGTGTTGAAGTTTTTCTCAAACCTTGTTGACAGGCCTATATGACTTTTCACAGAGCAATAATACTACATTGAAGAGTGCTTTGTGCAATATAACAACTTGTATTTTAACAAAACTGTAAGATCTAAAAGCTAAATCTATATTTTTGTGGTAGCCATGCACTTAAAATTCAAAACATCTAAACCCAAGAAAAGAGCGAGTGACCAGGAGCCAACGAGGCCCTGGGAGCACTTTTAAAATGGTGAGACTGTTAAAACAAAATGATTTGTAATAATGATGATATAGGTAAATCATAAGTTTTTGGATTATTCGATGTCGCGGAAACAGTTGCTTTTTTTATTTAAAATCTCATTAACAGTGTTATGATACAATATGTCTTCACCACACTAACGAGTTTTACATATTGCTATGACCAACATTTTTCTATAGGTATACTGGGAAATGTTGCTTTACCTACAGCAAAACTATAGACTCGAGACTTTACAAGTACATCGATTCCATTCCGTTCCAGTAAACCTTCTAGATTTCTCATTTTAATGATGTTGTTTTTATCACCTTTCCTCCTTTTTTGGGGCTATGAGTAGCGCCTTTTATCTCGTATTATGCATAATTTGTGAGTTGAAAGTCTGTCAAGGAAAAACCATGGAAACAATGGGTTGAAAACTTAGTAGAGTACTACAAAACTGCATGCTAATGGATTCAGTTGTACACAATAACTTTTTCTTCATGTTAATCGCTCTTCAAATGAAAACTCTCCATTTGTACCACGTGACGAAACAATACAATACCTTATTGCAGTTGTTGGAATACCATAATACATTTGATAAAACCCATATTTGATTCCACATCACCTAACTCGACTGAAAAACGCGTGTATGCGGAAAAGTTACGTTAAGAGGTTTTTAATGCTTTCATTATGAAGATATTACTTTTGAGTTTGAATAGCTCTATTATACATTTCATGGCGGTAAAGCCATAAACTAAGTATTGTGTTGATTTCCATTCTTCTGGTTGAAGTCAGAAAAACAACAGCAGGGAATATTTAGGTTTTTACTAACTTTATAGAGACTTTTTTTAGGAAATAGAAAAAAAAAGTTCTTTGGGCTGTTTTGAGGAGTTAAAGCACCATTTTTTACATTGGCTCTCTGTTGCATGGTACTATAGTCATCTTGATTATTGGTTTCTCCTCATATCAGATAATTTCAGTGCTGCACGGGAATGAGCCCTTTTCGGTATATAAGTATTTTCCTTAATATAGCTGGTGTATACAATACCTTTCAACCACACGTGTCTGGTCCTCAACATTTTACCTTCTTAGCATGAATACACTAAGTGTATTAAGATTTAAAGAAAGAGCAACTGTTGACTAATAAGTGCTGCATGTACCGGTACTTTAACTAGTTCAGTAAACCGATTCAAAATAGCCCAGAAATGGATCTTAATTTTTGTCTGTCTATATTTGCGTTTTACACAGTTTCTAAAGAAGAATACAGCCTGTTTGTATAACTTAATACAAGAATACAAAACCAATTTTAACGTGTCAATGGCTAGGAATGCATTAAAAGTGACACTTGAAAAGAGGGTGTTATTCTTCATGTGACTAAAAGCTTGTTACAATACCGTGTACCAGGTACCGTATATCCGCTAAATATTTGTAAAACAAGTAATAGTTTTGAAATAGGACTATTACCACTTGAACAGTTAAGGAGTTAAAATATATTTTTTTAAAATTGATAAATATAAATTTTCTTATATGATTTGTATAATTCAATAGCTTAATTTGGACAATAAAGAAACTTTGTAATTCTTTTCATAATAATTACTCATAGAATAAATAGAGACATAATTAACTGTAACACGTTTTCGTATCGCACGCGACTGGTATGTCATTGAAAACTGCTGGCTTAGTTTCCACAGGCTGTCAGAGACTCCTTTAATTCATCTCGGATACACATCGATACGCAGTGTAAATCTTCAGGACATTCGTCATGCTTTCAGGTGCTTTGGCGAAACGAAAGTACTTATATCGGTTTGAAACCAAAACTCCATGTATTGTAGCAAGTTATACACATGCGAAACAGCTAAAGACTGTCTATAACACTTAGAGGATTTGCCATTTAATATCCTATAAAAACAAGAATTCGATTGGATGTTTATGAACTAGCTGAAGTGGATAAAATTAATTGAGCCATCAGTGAACATTTCTTTTTGCAGACCAGGAAAGTTGAAAAATATCTATGATGTTTCAAAGCAACCACACCAAATGCAGTTAACATAATGTGTAGATAAAGTGCTGAAATTCGTTTAAAAAATAACGATAAAAATGAGTTTGTTACCAGAGTTAGGTCATCTGTACCATGACTCAGCAATAACTAACAGCTCGGTAATTCTTGACGCTAAAGAGTTTCTAAGAACACGGGAAATTAACGCCAGAGAACAGAGGCACCTCGACTCACTCAGCAAATACCTGGATAGAGCAAAAAGTGCGGGTCAGAGAGTAAGAGACCACGAGAAATGGAGTGTTACAGAACGCTTGAGATCGCTTCAAATCAAAACACCGACTCTGGAGAAAGGACTCCGGAAGGAGACGCAAAGACAACAGAGATTAATGAATAGATTTGGTACTTCAGAAGAGAATTTGGCTTATATGGGCTTCGCTCCATTCTCATCCGTATATAATCCAAGACCGAGTAATAACCCAGCCGGAAGTCCTTGGACAAGACACCGTCGAATGTCTAGGACAAAATCCAAACAAGTAGGCCTACCCCCTCAGATTTCTGAAGTTCAAGCATTCCAAAATTTAAAAACCAAACCAACTTACTCTCCGTCATTGTATGTTTCCTCGTTCAAGATCAACCCTGATATCAGGCCTCAAATACTACCCAGGAGAGAAACTAGAAACAAATTTTTGTGGAAGAAACCACCAGCGAGTAGACCATCTCTCCCGGAAAGTACAAATTTCGTTAAAAGGGCAGAGCAAGTTGTGAAATCCTTACACAAACTATACACAAGACTTTTAGAACGTGAAGAGACACAAAGGGGTGCAGGCCTGGAAGAGCTGTTAGATTATGACACAAAGGAATTGTTACAGAGAGCACGAATGGTATTGGGCCAAGATGCCATAGATGATCTTATGGCGGTTCATTGGACCAACCCTCCCGTGGGCGACGTGACCGATGACATACGAGATTTTACGTCATCTGTGCCATCTGATAAGCTTGAGGGCGACAACAGACCTTCAATTTTGGACGACCAAGATGCTAATGTACTCGAAACAGAGGATATGATCAAAGAAACGACTGACAAATTTACTGTCGAATTTGTTGAAGAAAGTAGACCTTTACCAAGGCAAAACAAGTCTTTTTATAAAAACTTTATTAACGCTTCACCCGAACGTAGATCTAAAAGAAATTTTGGGGATAGTGATGTGAGGGTGTCAAGCTGGGTAAATTCTACCATTGCAAATAGACGCCTCGGAGACGTCCCTCGGAACACGTCTGTCGTGGAGAAAAGCTGGTCAGAAATTACTCCGTATCAAGCTCTGTGGCAACAGTCTTCGCGAAATCGTGAGGTACCAAGAGAACAAAAGAGGCGTACATTGGTGACTCTTGCAGGAAAACAACGTAAAACTTTGATTTATCGATAAAAGTAAAAGAATTGTACGTAAAATACCGATATATTTCCCATTGCTCCCAGCGAATGTATGTTTCATAAACACAAGGCGTGCCATGTCAACACAAAGATTCTGCTAATTAGTCCGGTAGGTGGCTGTGCCAGGTTTGCAAAGCAGCGAGCAATTTGTCTGGTATATAAGTCAGTAATTATAGCCGTCTGACGATGATGGTAAAAGAGAAAGGTAAATACACCCTGCCAATTAATAGGACTTTCCTGAGCTTATTGATGAACGCACGTGACAATCATAATCACGAAATACAACAACTGTATCAACCCTTTATCAACATCACTACCATTATTTAAACAATAGGTCGTGTAAGGGGTTTGTTCATGTGTTATAATTTACCATCCATAGAGTGCATGTATATATTTGAATGAAATGGAAATGTATTTTTGTTTAATCTGTAGAACGTATGACGTAAATTCATTTTCTGTGGATCAAACAATTATGTTTTCAGAAGAAAATTAATCAAATATCCGAAGTGAACACAACTTTTCTTATCTCATACCCTAATTGGTTCCAATTTAGATAAGGAGGTTTGACTGGTAATTCATCGCAATTTGGTTTTTAGGAGATTTTCTCCTTTTCTTCTACAAGCACCATTGTTCTGATATAAAATACGATGTTAAAACAATTCACATAAAATGTTACTTATGGAAGTTATTGATAAAGTGTTTTTTTGTAAATATTGGGGTTTAGGAGAGGGATTTTTTATTCTGGTTTTAGTTACCATGTTAGCAATGAAGATAAATTTTTACTGTGATAATTTTTTTTTAATTCAAAGATTTATATTTGATTCAAGAATGTGTAAACGTCCAACACTATAAAGGTAATCCTTGTTTTGTATGTTTGTTTAGAAAAAATCATTTTAATTCAAGCCTCATTTGGCGTGTCATGGCCAACACAATGGAAGACGACATGTTGTCGTCATGTTTTTTTTTTCTTTACGGTCTTGCTGGACACTTTGGTCGATTTTCAGAACAACCGTTGTTGTCTCTCATGCAGAAGAATATACATATGTGCCATATATATTTTAAATATATTATATATGTTTATATTTTTGGAAAGCTTGAATAGCTTATACTCATGATAACATATATGTAAATGTGGTGAAAATCCAATCACTATTCCTAAAAATATACAAAATGAGTAAATGTCAACATAAAAAAATAGAATGCATTTTTCATGGTTTATTTCTCAAATAGCAATAACGATAAGCCCAATAAATTTGTTGATCGAGTAGAATAGTCCTTGAACTAGTAGGCGGTGACTCATTTGTTTTTAAATGCATTATACGAACGATTCCAGTCGATTTTTCTCAACTTGGAAAATCTTATAAAAATAAAAAATACAACTTCCAGAAAACATTTTAAAAAATCAAGGACGAACTTGTAAAAAATGAGGCATCATTTACTGGATCACATTCTGCTCTTTACAATGGTACAAATTTGAAGTTTCTAACATGAATAGTTTTCTAGAAATAGGTCTTGGAAAGTGTAGAGCCAGAAAACGGTCATTAAACAGATGTTATGAAATGTCGAACATTGGCATTATCTGAAAGCATAATGTCTCTTATATGTGATTTGTACAGACTTATATAACATTCAATTTAAAAAACTTTCGGTTGATTTCGACTACTGTTTTCCACATATCTGCCTTCCTAGGGGTGCTTTCCCAATAGTGAAGACAATCACCACCGCTAATGGCGGATACAGAGAAATCCCAGTCGCTAAACATGATGCTCCAAGACCAACTGTGTCAACAGTAAATGTGTTCCAGGGTTTCAACTCAATTCACACTTTATTTCTGATGCTTATGATAAAAGAAATAGGTGGACATCGATACCAAAATTCAATATGACACAAAAAAAGATAATTTTTGCCAGAAAAAACTCAATACTTTTAAGTCTATGAATCCCTATTGTACAACAAGACACCGGAACAAATCTAAAAAAATATACCTAAAAACCACCGTCTCTAGTTTAAAAAAGTAGACCAAATGATAACCATTAAGGAAATCTTATTTTTAAGAGTAATTCAATATTTTATAGACCTTCCTTATCAATTTTTTTAACACATATATATATAGTGTGAACCCACGATATTTTTTACAGGTGAAGGTAAAAAAAATCAGGTGAGTCTAAATACATGGAAATACGAACAATAAGAAGTGTTCTATGTGCCAGTGTATAGCTTTAATAATCACAGATTCACAGTAAAGCCAAATTCGTATCTGACGGTGTAACTCAAGTATAGTGTGCTTCCCATACAATAATGCTTCTGTCTCTGTCTCTTTAATGTCCCAACATTAAGGTATGCCTCTGAATTTATCGCGAACAATTTTGGTGAAATGATTTGGTTGAGTACTTAGTCAATAATAGTCAATGTTTTAATGAGAGAAACGATATGGCATCGCACCACGAATTAACACAACCTTTCTATTCACCATCAGGTTTGCATAACACTTAAAGGCAACTCTAGCACTACTGTGTATCAAAAAATGCATAATATGTACAACTGTTTGCTATATTATAACGTTCTGTTCCAGTATTAACAATAGAAAGCCGCTGGGTCACATTCGTACCTCATAACTGACGCACTGTTGAATGTCTATCCTGGCAGCTCTCCAAACGATATATAGTAAGTCACCATTAACTAGTACATAGAGTCTTTTGTGTATTATCTTTAATAATTCAATTTATATTGCAACTGAAATAAGAAGCAAACATTCTTATGTAGATTCCAGTATAATAACAAACAGGTTATACTATAGTAATAACTCAAGATTAAGATCTATCTTTTCAGAAACTTATCTCGCGACTCACAAGGTAAGTTCACACGCTTTCAACAGTCAGTATCCCTGGGCCAGTCCTTTTAAAAAATATATATATATAAGTTAGTGAGCATAAACAAATACATGTATATTGTTTTTGTAAAAGTACAGAATCAAGCCAAAGAAGGCAATCCCCAATCCCCAGAACTTCTTGTTAGAGCGATGTCGCTATCAATACTTGAACGGGCAAAAAACATAGCAGTACTGAAGTTGCCTGTACGCTTCTCCGAAACAAAACTTGATGGTAGATGACGTGGGCCTTTCCAGATATACTTTTCCGACTGACTAATTCTCGGCTTTAGGCAACATTTCCCACAGACTTGTAAATACCGTAAAAAAGTCTTGTTTCGCAAAGCATAAATGGTTGGGTTTACAGCTTTATTGGCCCAAGTTATCCAAATGGATAATTCATACCAAAACTCTGTCGGATAAATATTAGGCACACAAGAGACAATTAACAAAATTATATAAGGCAACCAGCACATGATATACACGGAGATTAGTGTTATAACTGTACTTGCTGTCCGCAGTTCTGATTGGAATAGCATGTCTTTCAGCGGCACTACTGATGGTCGGATTTTAACATGAACGGAATAAACACGACTACATATAACTATTAAACAAAACAATATGAACAAAAGAGGGACAATGTGCCCCACTGCAATCAACAATACGTAACGGTACACTTCTTCTTTATAAGGCACAGGTAGAAAAATACGGCAAACGTTTTGTTTATCACCTTTGTCGTGAGTAGTCAATTCAGGTTGAGCTAGTATGGCCCGGATGTTCCACGGTACTGAAATCACCATGGCAATAACCCACGCCACAGCAATCAGTATACCTGCCATTTTGTCAGTAATTTTACTTCGACACTGCCGAATAACGTCTATATACACATCAAGGGAGATATAAAGCACGATAAAAGATCCACAAATCGCCGATACGCTCATTGAATAGTGATGAAAAATACACACAACGTGGCCAAACGGCCAGCTGTTCGTAATAGTGGATGTGAATATAAGTGGCATTGAAAATAACGTTACTAGGAGATCGCTTACTGATAGAGAACAAACGAACGCATTCATCACAGTTCTCATCTTGGGATATCTAACAACCTTTACAAGAATAACTCCATTGCCAATTAAAGAAACCAGCATAATTATGGCTAAACTTGTAGTCTTTGATATGGTTTCCAAATCGTTTTCTTTCAAAAAGGCATCTTGTGGATCTGTTTTCGTTTTTATCGCTGTTGTCTGGTTTTGTAACACCCCACCAGTGTCCCATAATTCAATTCCGCTTGACCTTTGACTCAACAGTGTCTGATCCATTTCAAATCTTTAATCTGAAACTAAAAAAGAAAGAGTAGTTTTAGTATATATAGTAGGTACAATAATATATTCTGATTAAATGAGGAGAGAAAATTTTATACAATAATATTAATATTTGTTACACATGTAAACAAGATATACATATATTTTTAAAAGTTGGAAAGCGAAATTAGCGCTCACAGATTATCAATTTAGGTCCTCCCAGTCGCTACTTCTGTTATACCTTACGAAAACTCATAAGCCTACATGTTTTTGCATTACTTACTTTGCCTAAAATGTATATATATATTTCGAACAGCCAGCGTGGTCATTCCTTTGAGTTCAGACAATATTTTGAGAATGATTAGAAACCCCTCGAGCTATATTTATCGTAATGTACGGGCTCCTGTTGTATAACTACAAATGCGTGGTCTTAACTGCACATGGAGGCTGTAATTTGTCTTACATTTAGGCCTAATGATAATGCCACGTGTCGTAAATTATTCCTTTCGGCTACCCATATATATAATTTGTATAATGCTTGGTATATTAATCAAACAGATCGAACAGTAGCTTTCGGTCTTCTCTGTAGGCCTATGTTCAGTCAGCATTAATTTGATTAGGCTTAGCTATGCTTAGACCATTAACACCATTTAATCTATAAGTCATTGCGTGCGATCTCAATTAATTCAATTACGCTTACATATCAGTTCATCCTTCCTGATAGAAAATAAATTTCGTTTATCAACACATCATGGACACGTGTATGTCATAGCACGTTGTCAACGACAGAGCAGAGTAAGATTGAACCCTCGCACTCTATATATAATTATGGTAACTGTAGAGGAAGGTGGGGGGGGGGGGGGGGGGGGAATTACACACCCTGAAAAT
>JARFOD010111917.1:0-15354 GCA_031763545.1 Mopalia muscosa
ACAACATAAATCGTCACCAGTGGATAGGATTTCTGCAATATTTGACCTGTTTATCTAGCAACACTATAATCTGTCATTTCCTTTATATCCGGCAACTCCCTCCCATCTGACCCTTAGGCATTTAAGTTTAATTCAATGTCTACTATTACTATGTGATACCGTTAACTGAACGCTTATGAGTTTGTTAAAGACAATGATGTTTCTTTTAATAGGCTGCTGTGTAAGCTTGGCATTGGTGGATAGAAGTTATTCTGTCACCTTTTGCTAAAAACTGAATTTGTAAATTAACAAAATTTAATAAAATTGCGATTTGACAGCCTTTTGTACCGTGGATGTCCTGTGTACTTTTAATAAAAGCTCTAATTAAAATTAAATAACGAAAAACTATTTAAGGGGGGGGGGGGGGGAGGAGGGGGACTTAAGATCCCAGTTAAGATTTTAAAGTAAGGTATCCAACCAGCCTATTGTCGACGCTCTACTGACAAATTTGTCATGTTAAATTGTCCACAATGAACCGTCTCTCGCTGTCAAGTGCTCAGTGAATGTTCATGTCATATGAACAGATATATTAAATAGATGATCCAGGAAATAAACATATGTAATACTTGTCGTAACTAATAGCTTTTGACCCACCTTGTAATATATGAGTATGATAAGGATGATGGACGGTAAGAAGAGCAGTCATTTCATCATGATCAGCTGGGTGGATATACTCATATATACTATTACCAGTTAATTCCACCTGAAATTAACAAGACAATATACATCATGATCAACTGGGTGGATATACTCATATATACTATTACCAGTTAATTCCACCTGAAATTAACAATACAATAAATATCATGATCAGCTGGGTGGATATACTCATATATACTATAACCAAAGAATATAATTAACATATCCAATAAACGGGTAATGTTTGTAACAATAGAACATAATTGTTTTAAAGAGGGTTGTATTTGATGTGTAAAGACTGTCAGAGGCCTGCTTGTGTATAACAGTTGGTGTTAGATGCAAGCTTCCAACATTCATTGGGCGGAATATACATTCTGTTTTGAGATTTAAACTGGATCTCAGCATGGCTCACATGTTTTTCTTCTATCCGGGTTAAAACCTCGGGATTGTGTCATGTAATTTTTATCTTAATCTTTAAAAAGGGAGGAAAACCTGTAAAGCGTGTTTTCGCTGCTGAAAATCCCACACGGTAAAAGGCAACGTGATATTCTACCGAGAAAGTTTCACGTTTTACCTCACCTTCTATGATATCAACATTACAGAGCAAACTTTGGCATAAGGCCTTTGTTCCACAAAGACATTTGGGTTCAAAAAGTCTTTGAGAAAATCAGGCGTGTCTTGGGATTGTGGCGGTCATTTTTATTTGACCAGACGATAGCCGTTACATAAAGCTTACCGCCGTAGTCTCTTGTACAAGAATCAAAGAATATCGTGGAGGAAGTGTATTGTGTAGCGACATGCGGAAGAGCCATATCGCGTTTATCCCGTGAAGGCGGCCAAATCCCAACATTAGAAAGTTGTGATTTCTAAGAATGGGTTATAATGCCAGCAGCTTGGTTAGTGGTTGCAGGGATTATTGTCCAAGTATCATCTTGCTCGCTACTTGTCCGCTTTACCTTCGGCCCATTAACTAAAGTAAGAGACAGACTGGAAAGCGGTCGAAACAAGCATTGAAGCTCTGTTTTCACAACCCTGTATAATATCATGTAAAATCGGCCAAATTCTGCTAAATCAACCCAAATCTCTTCAGATGGCTTTTGAAGATTGCGGAAAAAAATTTCACATTGAAAAGATCATGAACTGCGATCATATAAGAGTTTTTGATCCCAAAGCTACTAGTTTAGTGGCTTAGAGAGATTCGACATAGGCGTCGGAGTGGTTTCCAAGGAGACGACACGCCACCACGATAGGACAATGCCAGAAAGATTGGTAGAATCTCTGGGAGTGAAGTGGGAGAGACCAGCCGGGCTTTACAGAGGCCACCTTCTCGGCGAACTCAGCCAACACAGACAAACAGACCATCAAAGGCCGACGGAGTCTCGTTGTATCCAGGAACATGTCTAGAGGCGCGGCCACAAACACAAGACCCGTTTCTCTACAGTCCAATAGCAGACACAGGTGAAGTTCATTCAAAGAACAATCAATTGTAGAAATATAATCAACTACAGTAGACTACATTGTAATACAAGATGGTCAGAAGTGTACAGGCCCTAATAATGTTTTTTTCTGTTAAAAGAGTGGAAAGAGGAGGAGGAGGGGGGGAGGGGGGTAATAAACAAAACTCTCAAAATCTGTGTCGTTTGCTTCAAACTGCGCCTTTAAAAGACATTTCTGACTTATATACAAGCCTATAACTGTGATTATAACAACAAAGTACATATGCAGCACTCAGGGACATCCAGAGGCTATGAATGTAGTATCTTTTGAAATATCCTTTATTATGTCATATTGTGTGTTTATTGACTCCAGCATATCGCCTTCAGTAGAGATGTGCGTGGTATTCTAATACATAAAAACAATATATAAAAAACATCTTGAAGATTTGCGGTGTTGACTAAATCAAGAGTTAACAAACATATCTGGTCAAAAGCCTACATCGTAAACTATTGCCCTTTGTCATGTCCAACCCACACATACATCCTTTTATTTACTTTAAATCTTTGGTTCATATTTGTTTATCATTGGTAGATGAAATTAGTGGTGTGTCTGACACCATTGTTGTGTGCCTGATTACATAGCAGGACCAATACCTGTTGGTTAAAGAAACTGCAAAGGCAAATCCTTAAAACTGTTTTCTGACAATATGTTCTACATAAATGTATTTTCTGAGTTTTTTTTTAACCAACAATAAATTTCGTATCCATAAACCTTAACGTTTATCTGTTTTAACCATCTTATTTACTTATTTGTTACCCAAGTCATTGTTGATTTTTTGTCATCTTCAAACTATGAAAACTACCGGCACTTTGATATATCATAATGATAAGTAAAATCCATAACCTACCTGGGATAAACCTAAATGAACTGATGCAGTTTCAGAAATATACATAATTTTTCCGTCTGGGGCGACCACAAAGATGAAGCCATCCAGCGTCTGTGGGAAGAAATAAAAACATACAGTTTAGTTTGAGAACTACAAAGGGATCAAAGCGGAAACATTCATATTGTGTAACATTTCAATTATGAAACATTTAAAGTGAAATCATTAATACCTAGAAAACGTTCATATTGCGCAACTTTTCAATAATGAAAACCTTCATAATGAGAAAACATTAAGATGGTAGAATAGACACATACTGAATGTTTGATTTAGCAAAAACACTCATGGACTAAAAGCATTCAATAATGAAAACAGCCATCAAAAGAAAACATTCAGATGGAAAATTATACACTCAGCGAAATCGTTCACGAACTAAAAACATTCAACAAAGGCAACATTCATAATGACAAACTAAGAATACATTTTCTTTGATATTTCTGATATATATATCATATAATTATACAACAGATTTATAGTGACAAAATATATTTAGGAACGTAGTCAGGTAGATCACGTGATTAACATTTAGGAATCCAGCGAGATTAGCGCGGGAGACTCTAAGAAAAGTAATGGAAAACTTTTGGTCGCCCATACAGTTTGCGAGGTACGGTTGCTCCAAGTACACTGTCTCAGTGCTTCATAAGGTAGCACTGGGTGCCAGTACGAATGTTGCTCTAGGATGTTGCTCAGAGGTGTTTGAGTAAATCGTGGTTATATGTTAAAAGTATCCACGATCCATAGTTCTGAGAAGGTGTTGATTGGGAACAAATGAAAAAACAAAACACTCCGATTTATTTATTTTTACCCCGCCTGTGTTGTGTGAGTATAATGTTGTTTAGTTAGCTGCCCCACTTTACAGTAGTGAAACTGACTGTTCAAATTGAACCACTGTGTTACATAGTGTGTGTTTTAGATGTAATTCGACTCTTCGGGAACAGTTCGATATTTGACTTTCTGCTGGCTTGTCTCGATTCAGTTCGATATCAACTCTCTTTCCATGCTTGGTATTACATCGTTCAGCCAATCCCGCAAAGCCACAGAGCTGTTGTATTTTTGCGAGAAAGCCTCATGAATAGAACATTGAGAGATTTTGGTAAATCACTACCGTAAAAGAGCAAAGCGTATTCTTGGGCACGATTTCCAGTCGATGTTTCTTCTATGGAAGGCAAACTGGAATAAGGCCATTGGAACGGAGCCATTAGCAACCGCTATCGCTTTAGTAATCAACCCAAACGATAAAAAGGACATTTCAGAAACAGGGTGCGAACACATTGGACAAAGTACTGTTTATTTCATTACCACAAATTCTTGTTATCAAATAATTTGACAACGAATGGAGATTTTTTCAGATTCCCACACATAATTTCCATACGCGATTATACGACATTGCAAAAACCTTCAGTATTCAAAATTATCCTTGTCTGAAATTTGCCCATAAAAAATAAAAAAAATAAAATAAAAAAATCTTTAAAGTTTACACACGTAGAAATGTTTTGCCGATTAAAAAAACAAAAATAAAAAAACAAAATTTAGAGAAAGAAGGAACATTTTGTTGCAATTCCCCAAAAGATCGACTCCATCTCCTCTTCATACAAGACAATAATTAAATCTTAAGCGGAGAGCTTTTCCGGCAAAGAAATGTTTTTCACATAGTTCTTTGGCATCGCCATTAAAATCAATAGCGTTCACATCACTGCATAACCATGAAAAACGTTTTAATGTCTTCGGACAGAGTTTTACTTTTTGGATTTCTCTTGGTTTCGTAAAAAGATAAACAGAAGTTCAACAGCACCCTAAAAACTATCGCCATCAGATTCTTTACCAAAATAAAATATCGTTTGTCGTTATTTTCACAAATTCAACAACAGAAAGAGCATTAAATTAAGTTTTCAGTCAATATACGTGGACAATTAAATTCCAATAAATTGCACTGAAGAATCTAATCAAAATGAAAAGTAGAAAGATGAGGCTAGCAAAAACAATTCATCCCAAAGTATCTGATACTTACATGTATGTACATAAAATATGGTCCCCACTAATATTTTCTCTACTGATTGGATTTTAGCGCCATACTTTAGGTTAATTCACGGTATGACAGCGCACCAGCCAAACAAAAAACGAAGACAAGACGGGACAATCACATGACGCAATACAAATCATCTAAAAAAACAACGGCTGCATATTGTCCCTTAGATTCCAGAGCACCTGGGCAACATGAAGCGCCCTCGCACCCCTTGCCAACAGCCATAAGAGTCTTACTTACTTGTAATAAATGAGATCCTAATTCCTTCTCGAGGGCTGTTTTTGGAGGTGTCCGATGACCCCAGGCGTCACCCAAACCTATAACAAATCAAGTAATATTTCAAAGTTAAAACTTTCAGCTTTTATTCCACACGTTTCTTAGACACTTATGTTTATACGAAATAGTAATGGTCTCTCATTAGGATAATATATGGATTAAAATTGACGCAGGGTTCATATTGACATTACTATACCTAGTAGACAATGTTTATATATAGATAAGCAAATATATGCGTTCACTTTATGTAACAAATCACTTAAAACA
Organism: Mopalia muscosa; assembly: GCA_031763545.1. Taxonomy (NCBI): domain Eukaryota; kingdom Metazoa; phylum Mollusca; class Polyplacophora; order Chitonida; family Mopaliidae; genus Mopalia; species Mopalia muscosa. The sequence continues at coordinate 5,625 of JARFOD010111917.1, forward strand.
GGATTAAGAGAAATACTCTGTATAAATATTTATACTTCAGCGATACTTTGGGCTTTCATTATTTATTGTATAACTATTTATCGTTGACAAAACTATGAAACGAAACTGTTGCCACTTCAAACTAAAGCCAGTCATTATCGCGTAAAAGCGCAAGCAGGTTACAACGGACAATGATAACCTTTAGATTTTAAACATCGTTATTTAGCGATTCCTTGTCTTCTATATATACATTTATTACTCGAGGTTAACCCCAAATGGTCATCAGCGACATCTGGCGGAATGAAACGGCCACCAATCAGTTACAGTCTAGTGGTTGATTGGCTCAGGGCCGGGTAATATTAGCCCGTATTGGCCCACCAAGTGACGTCTGGGGGGTTATTAATGACCCTGGGTTAAAGACAAGTGCTATAACGCGAGCCTAAAGAGCTCCACCAAAGGTATAATCCTAAGTACGCTTCGCTGCTTTCAACACAACATTAATCTCATTAAAGCGAGGACGATCTGCATTTTATTACCACACTTGCCAAATGACTTGATAATGGACAGTTATACTATCTTACTGATGGACAAAATTTCGTAAATATATATTAGGTGATCTGCTTTTGCTCGTATCCTATACTCAAGAAATATCGGGGTAATCAACAGCTAAGTAATATTAAACACCGTTAGTACAATTCGGCAAAGGCTTTTATTCTATCGTAAGAAAAAAAAAAACACGAAACAGCCTCTATTTATCCAATCGTGGAACACAAAAGTGAATGTTTTATACGCAGCATACAATACAGGAGGAAATGATAATATTTGTTGCGATTTCTTATCATTGATAAGATACAGGGAGCAGAATTTATTAGGCGCCCGGTAGTACAACATAGCTCTTTGAAAGCCATTGGAAGGGTATCAACTGACTTACAAAACTCTTAATAAGGTTCGATTAAAATTTAAGACATTTAATGCAAATATTCCTGATCAGGATGCAATCCTAAACCCACCATGTTCTGAATACCCTCTTAACAACAGAGGCTTCGGTTAGTACCTGAGGATAATTTATATGATATGAATATGAATAAATATTCAGGGGCCGATCCAGGCATATAGGTATTATGCTGAAGGGCTCAGCATTCCTCAAACCATCGGATTGTTCACTACTTAACGGTAACCAAGAAGAGAGACTCACAAATTTACCAGATAGGTTAACTTAATCGGATCATTCACACCCTACACACATAAACTATCATCAATACAAACGGAATTCCCCTATTGTTATAGTTACTCAGTTATGTCTATACTGTTAAAGGTGTCGCGGAATTTGTTTTCCGAAATCAATATTTTGACAATTGCTTATAATATCATACCAAATATTTATTTCTCGATCCAGTGTGTTTTTGATAAACTAAATTAGTTGACTTGATTAGTTAAAAACTTATTCTCGTCTAAATTATATATATGGAGGAATCTTTTGGCCCACTGCCTAAATGGCAGTTTATTTCGAACATAATCAATCCATCAATAGTAGTGTGAATGAGATAGTTAGTGAATGTGTGTGTAAGTGTGTGAGTGAGTGAGTGAGATAGTGAGTGAGTGAGTGAGTGAGTCAATCAGTCAGACAGTCAGTCAGTCAGTCAGTTGGCAAAAACTCTCCAAAAGAAAAGAAGGATTTCGTCATATTGAATTGCCTACCGATGTTAATATAGTGTATTATAATTTGCTTGGAGCTACATCTTTTATTGTTTCTTTTCAAAACCTGAAAAAAGCGGCTCAAGGATATGCTATACTGTATAATAAACGATTATAAAACATGCAGACGCTATTAGTTTATTAATGTTTAGATAACGTCATTTAAAAACAGTCTGTCAAACTTAGCTCATTGATGGCACGCCATGAATAGTAAAACAATAGTCTATAAAAATAGAAAACATTTCAGCGGAAACCTAAGTGTATATTTGTGTAATGACATTCAACAAGTCTGAGTGAACTCATACATATTCAGGAGCCGTTGTTATCTGATACGTCAGCGGTGTAAGACCCACGCGATGTAATGTCAATTTTGACGCCATGCGACCAGACATTCGGCACCTGTGATGTAGCTTTCAATGTCAGCCTGTCGACTTGACCAGTGTCCATTTCTCGGTTCATGTTACATTTGATCCATTTCTTAGGTCCCATTCAAAGCCATGAATTGACCACTCGGACAGCCCTGGTCAAGACGAATGAGAACCTGACCACTGGCTATTCGCTGTATATTAGTCACGACTTTGTTCTTTAAAAGACAAAGTACTTGTTCAGTGTGAAGTGTTGTTGATATAGTAAGACAATCGCGCTGCGCGGATACACTTTATTATGTTCCGGTTCGCATTGTCTGCAAATTATTATTCCCCTCCAAATCGAACAACCGATGGAGTCGCTTCAAGGACAATATTTTGATTTCGCACAGTTCCGACAAAGACTTTTACTCTGCTAGGTTGGGAGTCTCCAATGTTGTTATTAGCTCATTTTAGCGAGAATTGTGAAAGAGTCTAGCGCCGGGTATGCAGATTTCTCTGATGGACGTTGAACTTCGTACTCAAGAAAATTCCAGTTACACGACCATATCATAAATGACCACGGAAAGATTTGAGTACACATGTTTTCACGATTTTTACAATCACTAGGAAACTTCAATTCTAAGTGTAAGGTCAAATGTCACCCTCATACCAGAATGTTTATATACGTGTATCACATTCAAAGATATATCAAAGTAGCACATAAATGTCGATTACTCTACTAACACTATTTCTTGTTCTTGACACCAGTATCTAAACATATGAACTTTTCACACGATTCTCTTTCCAAACTGACTGGAATACAAATGGGGTATACTTAATGAAGATTAGACACAATGTCTTTAATTTCTGTCACCATTTTATCTGGAATATTATTTCCAACGTCAGTAAAATTGCATGAGGTCAATTCGGTGGGGATCCAATCTTGGGACTGTGGAGCCAATCCAAACAATCAAGAGAATGGAGTAATCAAAATTTAAATCAAATTAAATATAATCCAGATTAGGGTTTTCATGTGGATTATAAATGATCATATTAAGTACATATCTAGTTTAAGCATTAGCATTGAAATATTATGTATTTACCAAACAGTTTGAATAATTTAAACCTCTGTAGGCCCTACAGTTCTAACTTGAAAAACACGAGTATACGTAACCAACCATCTACAGCTTATTATCAATTATGGATAGAAAAAGAAAAATGAGATTTTTGCCACCAGGAACGAACTGTTATCCTTGAACAGTAAGGCTCCTATGTGGTCAAAAAGGAGGCTTACGGTAGACGGGATAATAATATAGAAATAAAGAACATGAAAAATCTATTCGAGCACTGCGACCCATTGTCTGCCGAGATACAGGATTGGATTTTTTCTTAAAATGTTTTATTAAAATAAACACCGACACGAGCACAAGCATGTTCGTTATTTACCAATTTTTACATGTAAAGATTTATGATGCAGTTAATATGAGAAGAAATGCACACACAGACCCGTGAGGTTAATTTAAAAAAGAATTGAAAAGATGAAGCATTGAGGTCTTCTTGTTGAAATTGACAGTACAGGTATTCAATAACCTTTATTGTAGGTTAAACGTTGCTTTTGTACGTGGAAAAATCAATGAATACAAATCTAGTTATAACCCGTGTGACCTCAACAAGTCATAATTCACGTCCATGGGAACATTTTTATAAAACTGAAACGAATCGAAATTCCCCTGATTTAATGCAGCATTCTTATAGAAATAAGGGTTATTGAGAACAACACACCTACTTCCACAAATCATTGGTTACATACAAATCATTTTATTATAGCCTCTGATAAAAGAATGTCTGTTGCCCGAGGATTGTCACAACAGGGTTTACTTTTCAACATCCAATTAAAATACTCTCTTAGCCGTTTCTAGATTTAGATCTTCATACAGACTGATGGTTCTGGGCAAAGCTGTTTTTCAGACAAGTTAAAGAACGATATTGACAACTGTTGTCTGACATGACCATGAGCTAAATGATTTCCTTCGGCGTAACCATGTTCTGGCTATCCCCAGAAAAAACATCGCCTTTTGTCAGCGGATGAAACAAAATGGATTGTTATAACTAGCCTCTGAGCCCTGAGCGTACAAGGCACGTTAGGTGCGTCAAATCGGACGAACAAACTTTAAAACAACATGCAGCCGGAAGACTGTGCTGGTTGATTGTAGACCCTTTGGTGGCGCTTTTCGCAAAAGCCAACACTCTTTCATTGAATATGTTTTAATGTTTAGAGTTAAGCCTTTTCTGCCCTTTCTACCTGTCCAAAAAGATTTATAATGTGACATGTCGGTCCTAAACAAGGCACTTAAATGACGTCATGTCTTACCTGATGGCCTTACCTATAATTTAACAAACTCGCTCGAGAACAGTACACGTGGAGAATTAAAGCTAAACGGTTTACACACGGATACAGTTTCCAGCGATTGTCAACTTGTCATCAACACGTTTGTGCTATAATCACTTGCGTAAAGACAGGATATCGATATATGTCGCATTCAACCAGAAAACATGTCGATATCTACTTTGGAAATATATAATCCGGCTTACTGGCATCCGTTTCTAGTTACATTTTCCAAACTTACAAGATTAAGAAAATACAGAGCTGTTTATATAATACCCTTTCTCCACATCAATGCTTAGTAGTTTTATTTGCTTTTGTTACACATAGTGTCAACACTTAACTAAACTATCACATCTACCGTTTTTCATTTTTATCTTTTGATCCACGTTATTATCATATCATTTTTTACCTACTTATTTATTACTTATAATGTATATACGCAAATAAACTTTGGTACAGTGTCGCCAAATATCAATGAATCAATGAATGAATGAATCGATGAATCAACCGACCAACAATGTTATACAAGCAAAGTAGTATTATGTTTCGAAGAAGGACTACGACAACTAAATCACAGAAAGGTGCAAATACTGTACTGTATATATTTGGTTGCCAGTCCTGCAATTTAGCAGTCTCCACTTGTTATGGTATCCAAAAATTACGAAAGTGCCTGGCGAAAGTTTTTGACGGAAGTGCGCGCCTTTCGTTTATCTCGCTTTCGCCGCTAGCTTTTGTAGAGATTGTCGTCCTTTTATTTACACCGTTTAATGCAACAATAATACGAAAAAGCGAAAAACGAGACGTCTATGACAAAGCGAGATCTCGCCATTTGACATTGTTCATGTTTCACGAGAGACTTGACATAAGACGACCGAATGTATGGTCGCATTCGGCTTCCATACATTGTTGTCATTTTACTATCTAATGTAACATAAGTATTGCGGAAGAACAATATCCAGCCCTTCTGCATAAAGGACGACATTATTTACGCATGGCCGGTATCGGTTTCCATATATATCACACCTAAAGTGATCGATGTACACGTATATACATTACCGACAGGTCACATGGCACATTTTATTATTAGGGTTGTGTCATTTTTTTCTTCAAAAATAAAAATAATATTATACACTCGACATGAACTGATTGATCAATTACATGTTAAAGTGGGTTTTGCAATGGTATACATCAAGGGTCAACCGAAGTGCACTTTAGTCTTTACACTCTGTATCTATGCCAAAAAGTATATGTGCGGTAAACTCCGATTTAAGTATCGAAATATTAGAACCAATAACTGACAACCTCAACAAGTTATTGTTACTTAGACACCACCCTAACGACACGAGCCACGCCCTTAGTGACATTGTGTTTGAACGGCGACTTTTTTCCCTGACATTTTGACTGATCATTGAGTATACATGGCAGTATACGGATGAAGCCATTTAACAAATATTGACCAAATATCACAATGACAGGTTGGGGTTTCAAGTGACTGTAATGTTTTAAGTAGGCCAGATTTCAAACAAGTCAATGGCTAAACAGATATCAGATATACAAATCTACGAAATATTCCGAGTGCGGGAGCTTTATTAATGAACCATAAGCTAAAGATAATTCATTGAATAAATTGGTAATGTATAGTTTTTCAAACAGCCCTGATCTCTAGTATTTTCGTTATTTTGGGAGAACACTTTCTTTATTCGAACAGCTACAAGTTCAGACAATTTTACAGGTTGAAACCCGTTCGGGAATCGAACCCATAGCCCACAGATTAAGGCACAGAATCTCCAGCAGTAAATGCCGGCCACCTAGACCACTCAGCCACTCGATCAATATTTGTTAAAAATAGAAGGTTTAAGTCAGCTGGAGTTTAGGCGGCGGACATTCACTACCCTTCTTGATAGGCTACTGACATGGCTCCCAAAGCTGAAAGCAAGTGAATCTAAGAAAGTATTATCCCAAAATAACGAAAATACAGTTAATCTTCACTTTCTAAAAGACAAAAAATATTCAGTTCAGATCTCGTTTAATTCTAGAACAAGTGTATAGATCATGATTACTATATATTTTTTTAATGAAAAGCAAAAAAAAATTGTCGCCTCCACTGGGATTCGAACTCGAGCTAACACCTGGGAGGCATTGCTCACGACAGAACAATCGGGAATCCAGTTCAATGCTGTGAATCTGATGGTTATTATACACACATAGCGTTGTGTAGAGTGTTGAGCCTGTGTTGGGCCTGAAACCCAAAGGTCCCGGGTTCAAATCCCGGTGGAGGCAAGCAATTTTTTCTCTCGTCGTTTATTCAAAATATAGATAGATTAGCAGCAGGAGATAACAAAAGTCACTCTGTCCTGAGCCTATGCAAGAGATCATCAGTTTGTGAGTTGTCCCTTCCAGTCAATAGATCCAGGTTCGGTCCCAGTTAAGGACAAGCACGCTTCCTTCTCTCTGTGCGTGTAATGCGGTCACTATTTTTGCACCTTACTCCTCTCAAGTGGGGACCTATATTCTAGTGAGTGCGGGCACTCAGGGACAAATACGATGGGGCACTGGCAATAGTTGTATTAAACAAAACCCTTCTATACTGGGATAAAACAACCCAAGGTACATCCAATACAGAATATGTGTCCAATAGTGCTTGCTCATATTCTGTCAGGACGGCCGTGAAATGAACACTCCGCCCCAAAAACTTAATTAAAAAATAACGATTCAAACTTTGAGATGTTCTTCGTTTTGACCAGTGACAATGAATTATCCCAATCAGTATGAACGATATTCACTATAATACATAAACAAAAACAAGGGTGGTGCTTTGTTCAGGCAATTATTCTATATAAAATACTGCTAACTTATTTAGTTTTATATGTAGAGTACTTGATAGGCATGCAGTGTTCTGAAGGCAAATATTTGGTTAAAAGGCTTTTATTTTATACAGCTGATCGATTTCATTTAATGGACTCTGAGGATATACAGGCAATATATACAGTAGTATATTTAGAGAGGAAATCAACTATCATTGCCATTTGAATTGACCTCCAATCTCGGAAAGCTGGAAAAAAACCTCAAATAAAGCAAGGAGTTAGATAAACGATAGAGTTTTTTCTGGCATTTTTTTAAAGTTGTCCAACAATTGCGTCACCAATTCAATTCCGAGCCCAATCCCCTTCGTTTGGAGATTGCTTTACAAAATAAACAAGGAATGTGGATTTTTTTCCCCTCTTTTTTAATGTGTGCTTAAGCTCTGTTCGTCTATTTGGTCTACGGGCCTAGGTTAGGACTGACAGCCAAACTGGAGCGTGGTTTGATCTCAGACATATACTGAACCCTGCTTGTGTTGTAGTATATAATTAAATTAAAGATTTCGTTTAGCCCAAACACAGCTTCTGGTAGACAAAATACACGTTGACTCGATCACTTGAAGTCTTTCGTCAGCTATAGCCGTATTGTTGAGTAAATGGTTTCTGGATAACCCTTTTTCTAACAATACGATACATTTTTTGTCTCAAAATGTTAAAAAAAAATATGCAATTTAAAGTAGATTCAGAAGGATCGTAAACTAAAATTTGACTACTAATTTGTCACACAATATGTTGATCAGATTGTGTGCATACTAACTACTGCAATACCCATTCCACCCTTCCCCACCCTGTCGTCTATCTAACATAAATTTTAGGGGCATGCAAACTTAATAATAAAAATCTTAATGGGTAAATCGGCATTTAAAAGGGTAATCAGCATGTGTGGGATCATATACACTGCAATGTTTACGTTGCACTAAACGTCTATATTTCTGGGTTTCTAGTCGACCTATATCAGTCGTAAAATAGTAGCCGGTCTGCATTGTGCTTTTTCTTTCTATATTGGTGAGTCTGAAGCTAGAGGAATAATGCATTACAGTGTTGAGACTATGAAGGTTTTATAAATGGTATACTAAGTGTGATGGGATAATGTTATTCGTAAATTTAATTTATAAACATGAGATAAATATTAGTATAATCGAATAGCACAGCAAGCTATATTAAATTACAACATTTATAATAGTTTTATTCAACTTACGTTTGATTGACTATATTAGTTAAAGAGCATGTTTTTACATGTTTGTCAAAATGTACGTCTAGCTACAATAGATTTTGAGACTGACACTAATAAGCCCGTTTTAAATTTGACATAGAGGTGTTCCCAACCTAATGACATCTAAAACAGAGCAAGTTGAAAGTAAATAGAATAGAATTCACCAGTGAGCCGTCGTCTGACTCCCAGCATTGTGTGTTTTGGATAGAGTTCAACCAGTGTAAAACACGGCAGGGCAATTAAAAACATTTCCATACCAGGGCTAGACAATTTGAACAAGACAACTTTTTTTGAACACGAGAGTCATTTTATTGATACAACGTTTTGACAGCTCCCTAAGTGAACGAGACATTCATCGCGCATGCGCGTCGCGATCATAAGCAAACATTTATTGTAAATGCAAGTTTGACTCCTATTTAATGCTGTTTATATTCTTTTTAAATGACGAAAGTTATAGAATTTTAACATTTTTTTCGATTTCTTTATATCAGTGTAACTGAATAAATCTCAAAAGATATTGGCTAATATTTAATGCTGTCTGTTATCTGACGAAACTTTTAAAGATATGCCGTATAGTATAAAAAGATCAAGAGCACAATATTAACTACCATACCATACCATTAGTAGCATTGACAATAATTTCCCTGCAAAATCCTAACTGCACTAGTTTAATCAAATGTTTTGTATACACAAATAGTGATTTCTTGTTATGATAATTGTCCCAGAAGAATTTAAACAATTTGGTGTCTAATGAAATTCGCTGTATGCAATCCGGCACACCCTACTTTATGAGAAGATCATCTCCTAGCATAGTAACATATAGCTATGAGTGGAGATCGCCTAACCTCAGTGAACATACCGTCTATTTCAACCATTACACAGGAGCTACATAACAATTCCGTGTTAATTATATTTTGTAAGGTGTCCTTGTTTAAAACACACCTGGCTGCTGCCCTTGTCATTTCTCAAAACAAACCATCAAATGAACTGAATAACCTAGGATGTAGATTTCACGTGTGAAATCTACGTTTGATGTGCTATGTCATTTAGTGCAGGTAATCAAAAGGTAAAGGTCAAATGTCATCATCACATTTTGTAGGTCTATCTATACATCTATATATTTTTGCCGTTTTTCTGTTCAGATATAGTCTATACCAGCCCAGGTTGAAGAAGACAAACGGTGGGCTTTCAACATGGAAAACGAAGGGCTACTTTTCACCGTGGATTTAAGGTGTGCATAATCCCAGCA
>JARFOD010111928.1:0-15353 GCA_031763545.1 Mopalia muscosa
GCTGGGCCTGTAACATTGCTATCAGGCCTGAAACTATTGAAACCTGCAGGCCCGGTTGGCCTGATCACAAAATAGTTAATTTCCACCCCTGCCTTGGGCTCAAGATTCCAGGGAATGTAGACAAATTTTCTAACAACTTCCCTGAAGATACAGGTGTATATTCAATTCACAATCAGATTACAGGATTGAGTGATTGTGCTAAGTAAACACAGCATTGTTACTTTTCAAACAAACTGCCCTTGGCCAGAGGGCCTACATACTGGAGCCATCATCTAATTACAAAATACAAGTAACTTGGGTAAAAAAAAAAAATGAACCTTTTCTTTTTGGATAAATATTTCATTTTACTCAAACATAAAGTAGTGATATTAAGTCAGATTTGTAATCGATACTTAACTTTTGCGGACATGGGTATAACCTTTTTTACGAATTAAGCCAATAAAATGTATCAATTGCATTGAAGACCTAAGTTGCAGAAAATTGCAGACAAATATTTTATGTTTAGTAAACCATATTTTTACATACGTGTAGGCACATGTCTTTATGATACAACAAGGACAAACTCGAACTGTTTGAAAAAACATTGTTAAAACAAACATGGAAGGAATCTACTATAGTGAAAACAAAACACTTGCAGTGGAGTTTGGATGTAAACAGACTTAACAATGACAACACAGCTGCATAGTTATGTCAAACAAAATTACAAACCATCCAATCAAGATTTGATAAAACAACATTGCATAGTTTTGTAAGAAGAGGGATAGTGATGTTTCCATTATCTGTTCCGGCTTAGTTTTGATTTTTTGATTGGGGTTTATGTCATACTCAGCAGTATAAGAGTATTTCACAAATCAGGGTCTGAAATTTTGGAAAATTTTTGCCGATTAAAATTTTCTTTATCATTGCTATACAAAATGACTTTTGCACATGTAAATGCAATTTTAGGGGCGGTTTTATTTTGCATTGCAAAAAATAGCGATGCCATAGTTTGAATGAATCACAGGAAGCCCTATATCTATCACAAAATGCAATACGATACTGGACATTTCTGACCCTGCGTATATGACACCAGATTTTTCATTTCACACAACTTTCCTTGCAAAAATACAAAGAAATTCCAGAAGGAACTGTGGTAAAACCACTTCCTCAATAACCAAAGACTTTGTTTTGATGTGGACAGCTTAAATAAATGAAGATCCTTCCAACAGTATTTTCAGTATTTTGTGGTTTATCTTCTGCAATTTAATTTTAAAATCCTGAATCCTGAGTTTTACCCCTTCATTCTATCTTGTGTAAGTGTGTGAAACCTTCCTATTAGTCATTTTCCATCTGAAAGAACATAGTATGATAACATCTCTCCAACAACTCCTCAGTTTTCTCATTTTTGCAGTCAACTGACATGCTAGGTTTTTTAAGATCACAGAAGAATTGCAGGCAACTCAATGACCTGATCAAATTTGTTCCTTCCTGTGAACCGTCTTTTGGTCTTTTGGCCACTCACGGCAGAACCTGCCCTTTTTGTCAGTGGGTTAAAATGAAAGTATTTGTACATCTAAATAGCCTGTAATCAGCGAGTGTGTCCCAGACAAGGCAAGACCTCCGCCAAAAATAAAAGGAAATTTGTATAATTTACAACTTTATCTGCAAATTTTTTAAAATTTTCTTCTTCATACAGTATATATGGCGAAGAATACAGTATGCAAATTGTAAGTCTAAAATGATTGAAAAAAAACTTACCCTTATTGTGTTTTTCAGCTGTTCCGTCTCTTGACGAAGTTGGTCTAGTTCACTCATGGCGATTTTTTATTTTTTATGAAAATAAAAAAATATCTGAAAAAAAAAAAACCCCACATCTTAGATCGCACGATATATGCAGCAAAATTTATCATCATCAAATATCATTGGAAACGGTTGTGATTACTCAAGAAACAAACATAAGTGTGTTGACTAACAGGTCGACTGGTACAATATTTAGTGTAGATCGTAAAACAGCCCACTGATAACAAGATCAATAACTCCTACATAAGCACGCATTTCTGAATAATAAAGCAGTTTATAATTAGAACATTGCACGAGTTTCAATGTGGAGCAGAATTGAATATTGTGAAATGAATGAGTCATGTAAAATATTTTATCACACCAGACTAATAATCACTATTGAGTGAAGACCCTAACATATGAAAAATAGCCTTAAAGGTTATTTCAATAAAATGATTTGGACACCCCGTTTTCAGATACTTTAACATCTAGGAGACAAGGGAAACATTGGACACCCTGTTAATTGAAAAATGAAGCAAAATGTTTTGGACATAATACTTTTCTGGCTGCAATCCTAAGCCCTGACTAAGCTGGACAACAAATGTTTGTTTGTTTGTTTGATTGGTGTTTAACGTCGTACTCAAGGGTATTTCATTTATATGACGACAGACACAAATACGGAACATCACAAACAAATCTGCTTCTAATTACCCTTTAGCTCTGCGAACACCAGGGCAACAGAAAGCAACCTCTTTTCTCGCCTCTTACGCTCGACCGAGGAAGCCAAGGGAGTATTCTGCAGGGCCATGGCCCACCCGCTCCCTCACAGGGCGGACAACAAATGAGCTTTGTGTTACCCATTAGATCCCAGCCACATACCAGATAATTTTGTTTGTTTGTTCGATTGGAGTTTAACGTCGTACTAAATATACCAGATAAAGATTTCAAGAAAATGCCAATCCCACAAACAAGCAAAGGAGAGTTCATATAAAGCTGTTTACAAACAATACAATATACATTTATTTGATGACAAGTAAATATTAGACCATGAACGAAAAAATGGAGGATATCCAGGTACTAATGTTCAAATTATAAATCATGTTACTTATATTTAGACAAGGCTTTGGGAGTTATTATCAGAGCTAAGGAACTTTGCTTAGACAGTTACATGTAACTACATATAAACGGACCAGTTGAACTTTAAGAGGCATTTCATGTGATTTTGTGGTAAGCCCTTTTGCAGTAAATTGGGAAATGGCAGAAGAATCATGAGGAACTTCACGTAAAACTTAACACAAACAAACGTCTCAGAGTCTTAGCTTATCAGTGAGTTGCCAGACAGGGGTAGTGACGACATTGAAAGCAAAAAATCCATCCTCCAAGTATTTGTTTTTAAAAAGGCTACAGTAAATCCTATAATAATATGAAAGAATGCAGTCAGCATTATAAAATTTACAGTATAGCCACCTGAGAGCAATGCATTAGTTACACTTGGTGCGACACGAAAGGTTGAATGTATAATAGGTCGCATGAATTATCACAGTTGAAAGCTGATCAGAGCATAAGAATTTGGACTGCTTTTTGATAAGTAAAAAGTTACATTGTTACCTCTGTGCAAGATGGAAACACTTCAAGGATGAATTGCAGGAGACCAGGGAAAGCAATAGGCAAGAGACCAATGTCAAGATTTGTTTGTTTGATTGGGGTTTAACATCGTTCTCAAGGGTACTTCACTTATATGACGACGTGTCAGCCCAATGGGTGAAGGAAACCACCCTTGACAAACAAGGACAGGACGGGACAAATATGAGACAAAAATAATTGGTAACAAGGCTGCCAAAGAGCTCGCCTGTTCCGCCAATGAACGGGATGCATTCCTTTTGCCTTAAAGGCAAAAATGCTGAACTGATAATGACTGTCTCCCCCCATGCTGCAGTAGAATGCTTATAGGTAAACCGGGCATCTATTTGTCTAATTGAGCTGTACCGATTTTATAATTGCATCTTAAATATTGGGTAATGCACAAATTACAGTCAAATGTATCCACGTGGCCATGTTTAGGTTCTTTTATCATTAAATGGAAGAGCTCCACAAATATTAACCAATCAAATATATTTCTTTTCAAAATAGGTGCATACTTCAAGAGACCTTTAAACTTTCACACATGTTATATTAACCTGTAACACAGAAGAGTATTAGTCGCGTGACGTCATAGACAGGACTGGCCACACCCAAAATGTCAGCTACCAGTGGTCGTAGTAAGGTACATATATCTATATATCTGGTTGTTAAAGCCTGTCGCTGAACATTAACAAAAACTTGCAAGGTTCTGTACATTGGACTTTCTACGATATAAAGTATCAACAGATTCAAGGCCACAAAGCAATAAACAAAATCTACTAAAAAAATCAAACAGTAACTTGGCTTCTTTTTCTATACATGTATATTATCTGTGCATTCAATTGTTTATGGACAAACTGCAAAATTATACAGGTCCTACATAAATGACAAGACACACATAATGTTTAAACATTCATTGCGGGTTATAAATGCCTAAGGCTGATGCAAGAAGCATTAAAAAATTACTCGCCTGTTATCGCAAATGCTCAACAGGTATTAAGAAGAGCACTACTGAAAACCATACATGTGTTTAGGTAAATGTTTTATTGTAGTTCAAGGACAGAGCACTGATCACTCTATTCACCTGTTAACAAACCCTACTAAATAAGGTTTGAGCAGTTTGGCAGTAATCCATGTATTATGAATAATTAGTAATGCGTGAACTGTGCTGCTTGACTATGCACATATTATGAACATGTTTTTTTAAAGGTTGAGATAATCAAGGTCTGTTTTTATTCCTCAAACTGAAATCTGTTCAACAAGCAAATTGAACAGGTATGTCAATACACTAAAATGTACATTTTTTTCTCAAGGGTCGGTGAAACATAGAGCTTCCTTTTATGATGTCTGGAAGAAACACAAGAGATCCAGTGTTCCTAAGTTACTATTGATTTTAATAGTCTCTCCTTCAAGCACACTGCAATACTTCTATTAATCTGCCTGGTAGAGTTTCAACCAGCATACAGTGGAGAATCTTCTGAACACAAAATGGCTGCCAATTTAGTATTGGGCAATCCCGGATCCAGTCAATAAGACAGCTTTTGCTTGTTTGATTGGTGTTTATTTCACTTATATGACGGCGGATTGTCCCCTTCACACTGTACACAGCCTTATTACGGTGGAAAACCGGGAGGAAACCTCGTAAAAACCACCCCCGCGATTGCCGGAGCCACAACATGTGACTCGCTTATATAACTGATGGTCGACAGGCGGACTCGATCCTGTGAAAGGTACACTGAAGCAGGTTCAGTGTAGTAAGCGCACTCGCTACCACTAAACCACAGCTGCCCCCTTATATACCGAATGGTAGACACATGGATTGAAGTGTGGAAAGTGGTACATCGAAGTAGAATTATTAGGCCAATAGAAAGCATTCTCCAACCTTGCCAACCTCAGTTAAATTGACAATTACTAGTTTGACAACATGCTACACCTTGAAACATTCACAGAACACAGTTTGCTTTTGTAACTGCTTATCGCATTATCTAATACCATCTCAGCTTTTATTTTCAAGTTTTGGTCGACTAATGTCATCTTGACAACTTAGAGCTAAGGACTGCAAAAAAGAAAAACATCCTTTCCCAAAAAGCAGTATCACAGACCACTCCAATATGCAGACTTTGCGAGGAGACAGTTTGAAAAATCAATACTTAACCATCAACACGGCTAGATTTGTTGCATAAACTTTAGCTATTGCTCCCAGTTAACAATAAAGTCCTGTTTTTAACGCTTAAGACACTAATTAAAACACAGATTGAAATAGATCAATCCAATCCACAAGAAGAAATTAAGTTTTTTCAAATAAAAAAGGAGTGATTATGTGAATAGTTAATTGTCCGGGACATGTGCTAATGTGTCAGCTGATTGGATGAAGAAGCTACAAACCAAAATCTGGGATGTACCCTATTAGTAAAAACTGAAGATTGATACCAGAGGACATTTATAACTCAATATTTATGCAGATAAAGATGACAACTTCAAACTTAAGACATGACGATGTACAGGTTATTTTATTGAAAGAATGCTAATAAGGTCCATGTGGACTTAATTCATCCAATGCAAGTGAACTTTCAAATGGTTAAAAATTCTTACCATGTTATGGAATAACTATACTAACGGTTTGCTTCCAAATTAAGGTTTTCTTGAGTTAGTAAAATGTTAATCGCAATTGGCACCCTTCTGTTTTTTTTTTTACAATTGAGTATGTTCCAACTTTGGTTTGCTAAATGCAGATCTCATTGTTGTAACAAAACACCAGCTCATGCCAAACATTGTACTTAAGGATATTTCACATCACAGTGTGTCTTACTTAATTAAATACAATGGAAACATTTCTGAATTACAAATATGGACATGATTAAGACATTTAATATGCTTTATATTCCTTGCTTTTCTCTTTGTGTTATTTGTATATATTTGTTTTACGTATATGCATACATTATGTGTTGGTGAATAAAATCAAATCAAATCAAATCAGGAACGGGAAAATGAGAAATAGTATACATTGCTATTATTGACAGAATGTAACATTTATCTTGTTAATAACAGTTGGCTACAAATTAATGGCATGAATATTTTTTATCTATGCATATGTGTAACTGAGGTATGATCCGAATCATATCTCTCTGATTTAAATGCATCATAAAGACTCTCTCTCCCATACATCGCTGTCATTACTGTAAAAGTGGTGTAACTACTTCCAGATCTGGACCAAAGAATAATTAGCACTCCACAGATAAAAAATGATGTAGCGACCATGTGACCGAAAGTTTAGTGCGCAGAGGATGAAATACTTTATGTGTGTGCTCACAACATCGGCCTCCATCACGGCATTGGATTAAAACCGGAAGCGGGTAACTTCCATTTCTTAGTCATAAACCTAGTGCCATTTTGAATGTGTAAATGTAGTGATATCCGTTAATAGAGCGTAAATTGTGCGGCCGTAGCAAGACAAATTGCATCTGTATAAATACACCGGGACAGCCCCTTCGTCACTTCCTGGTAAGACAGTAATGGTGCGGGTTTATTCCAAAGTTCCCAGTTTGCGTTAAAAAGCTAGATGGCACTTGACGGGAACCAATCGTTAAACTCAACCCGTAGTTTTATTCCGGTTTGTAATCGATTACTTAAAGTTATCTATTTTTTTTATTTTTTATTTTTTTTATGAAAATGACTTGAAACAGTAGTTTGGTTAACACGTTTTAAATAAGATTACACAACTGAATAATAATAATAACTTTGGTTATTATTTATATCACTATTTTAGGGGGAGGAGCCCGGATGACTGATGAATGGATAGCATTACTGATTGACAGCAGTAGTCTATGTTATATATAGTTACATCTTTAAAATTTATCCACAGTTTCGCATCAAGAGGTCTTGCATGGCGATTTTTTGCCACCTGTGTTATTTTATTAACGACAGCAGTGTTTTTGAGAGACAGAGCCATTGGGATGGCTTTAAATCACCGAGGCAAGATGCGGAACATCCCTCGTACGCCTACAACACATAAAGTCACTGACTTTAAATTGAATCTTGGTACGGCAACTCGACTAAAAATAAACTCGCTTGAAACAAAACCCACAGAGCGTAGGTCAGAATTGAAACAAAAGAAACGGGCCAATATAATTGTTGGGATGAAGAGTGGTTTGGATTTGTACTCTAAGGACCAGCAGAAAAGCAAACTGGAGAAAGGAATATATTTTAAATCGATACTAAAACCCCGCCTGTTGACGGCTGCACAAAGTTTACAATTATTTAACAAGACGATCACATTAGAAGAGAAATATGTATTTACAGAACTACTGAAAACTTTTGCTGAAATTGCACAAGTAAAGAAACTGGAATATTTTTTGTGTAGTGGATCACTGCTAGGAGCATATCGCCATCATGGTATGATTCCTTGGGATGATGACCTGGACGTAATGATGAACTCTTCTCAAAAGAAGGCGATAAAATCAGCTTTTGCTTTTAAGCCCCATTCTTTGTTAATTCTGGATACAACAGCAACTTTCAGATGGAAAGTATATTTCAATTCTTCCAATCCTATCAAGGGCTATCCATGGAAGTGGCCATTTTTAGATCTGATATTTTTTGAAGAGAACAGAACACACATTTGGGACATGAATCGCAGTTTTCCAAAAGCAGTTTTCACAAAATCATCTATTTATCCAACAATTTCCCGCCCATTTTGGGACCTGTGGCTCCCGGCTCCCCGAGATACTGAACGGGTTTTGAAAAGGGAGTTTAATGTTCATGAATGTGTGTTACCATATTGGAATCACAAGCTGGAAATAAATACGGGCTTCCTCTACAGACCTGTACCATGTAGAAGTTTGTACGGACGTATACCATTAGTACGCCGACAGGTTTTAAACGCTTCTGCTACACTTGAGACTTTATTAATTGGAAATAGAACGCTTAATGCTGTTCTCATTAAGACACCCTAACAGAAATACAACTTAGTGAACATGATGTGCGCTTACTTCGACGTACCGTTCACAGGATCTAGTTCATCTGTCGACCGTATGAAAAACTCACACTGTATTGCTCCAGCAGTCGAGTGGATGGTACTTACCAAGTTTCCTCCCGGTTTCAACCTTTACTCGGCAAGACATAGTGTGAAGTGGATACTCAGTCTTCATATACGAGAAATACCATTGAGTATGACGTTAAACCCCAATCAAACAAACAAAAAAATCAGGACAGCTGTTAGATGCTCGCCCATAAACATTGACTTTTTATGCCTGTCGGTGATATGGTAAAATTAATAACAATTTTGGTTGTTCTTTATATATCGCTAATAGCCTTCCGATTGAATTGATATTTATTATCGGAAGAAAACAATATTGAATCATTGAAATAAATTGTATGACGATTCTCTTTATAGTGTCCGCATTTGGGTAATTCATCGGTAATTACTATGTACTGTTACACTGTTTTTGTTTGGTTTTTTTTTGGTATAAACCAGACATATTTAAGATAATATGGTACGAAATAATAATAGTTAAACTATATAAACCCTTGGGTAATAATTAACTAAATTTATAATTAGGTGACAAACAAGGCCTTGAGTGGTGTTAGCATGCAGGCCGACAATGTCAATATATATTGTGCAAATAGAATTAGACAGGAATTAGACAAAAAGTGCGCATGTGCGAAAAGTAGGTGACACGAATTTTGTGAGTGGTGACTTTACCAACGATTTCTATTATTTTACCGATCCGATTCTGTTAGATTTGTGTTACAGTGCGTTAGTATTCTATGATACATCATGGGGAAGGACGAGAAATCAAAAAAGGACACAAACACAAAACAAATTACGTCTAAAAATCCACAAAGTGGTCGAACGACTAGATCGAGACAAGATGGCGGTGAGTTACAAAATATCGTGCCTGAATTATCTCTACCTGAGTCTGCTAATCCTGAACATAATGAAATCTTTGAAGCTATGAGAGCTATGTCTTCACATTTTACTTCCGTAATGAGTGCTTTTAAAAGTGAAATAATTTCAAATATCGACGACGTTCGCCAGGGTCTAAACTCTGTCACTGACGCTCTAAATACAGTTCACGATGATGTAGAAAATCTAAAAGCCGACCTTAAAGCCGAACGTGAAGCACGTATTGAATTGGATAACAAAGTATGTGATCATTTAAATGTCATTGAGAGACGATCGAGGTCGTACAACATTAGACTGGACCGCATTGAGGTTCCAGAAGATGTCCAGTGCATTGATAAAATATGTGAACTTCTTATCTCCCATAAATTTGGTAGCTTTGATACCGTAGCAGACGCCAAACGCTCCATTGAGATTGCCCATCCACTCCCTTCTAGAAAAAATAACCCTAAACCTCATCCCCAGCTTATAGCTCGCTTCTACAGCCGAGTTGTTAGAAATCAAGTAGTATCTGATTTTAAGAAATACCGTAGAGAGCACCAGAAAGCTAAATCAGGTATTGATAGTGTCAGCCCTTTGCCATTTGTTATAATTGAAGATCTCACTGCCAGTGACTATGCCTTGAAAGTAAAAGCCCGTCCACAAATGTCAAAAGCTTTCTCTGAAAATAAAAAAGTAAGATTCTCAGCTGGAAAACTTTATATTGAAGGGCGTCCGGTACACATTGAGTGATCTCTCTTGAAGGCGGCATATTTTGTACCTTAAGTGTTGACATCTACTGGATTGTATGTATAAATGCTAATTGTGGATAGAAGTACTAAATTCTTCTATATTCACTGTCCCCACTAGCCACTGAACATCGTCATATGACCTGTAAACATACATGTATTACCTAGTATATACAGTCTTCCTATATTTTCTGGAGGGTGCTTCCTGTTGCCCTGGTGCTTTCAGAGCTAAAGAGGAACAGGAAGCTGATCTGTTGTGTTTGTTCTGTGAGTGTCATGTATTTGTCCTGTGAGTGTCCTGTATTTGTCCTGTGATGTCTTGGTTTTGCTGCAAGTCATGTCGGGTGTGGTTTCCTTCACCCATTGGGCTGATACGCTGTCATGTGAGTGAAATAACCTTAAATACAGCGTTAAACCCCAAACAAACATATCTACAGACTTATTTGTCCTTAATTGATCAGATCAATTTAGTACCTATATATAATTATTTCTTTCAATCTTGATTATATATAAGTGGCCATGTATAAATGGCATACTCTTAAAAATTATTTCATTTTATTTAAAGAAAACTGAAATAATTATTCCTGATGTAAGATAATGGCAACAACATTTCTATATTACATACCTGATGCAGTGGTTTTTATTTTCGAGTTAACTACATGCTCTATGTTTAAATACTTGACATATGACCACATGTATAACATACACATGTCAAGATTTCTACAATAATGTGGAAATGTTATGTTGAAAACATATTCGCTGAGTAATCTCCCCTAGGAGATATCGTTACATGCTATAACATTTATCATTTTGAATTGCACAAAGTGTATTTTTATTGTGTCCAGTCTTTAATATTTGTTGTCTTTATTTGTTAAGGCATTTAGATTCGTTACTCAATTAAAATGTATGCATTGGTTCTGACTGATTTCTTTATTGAAAATGTATAACAGTACTATAAATTCTATTCAAATTATCCTAATCAAATACTCTGATGATAATGTATTTATGATCTATACATTCTTCACATGTATTTAGAAATGTATGCTTAACTATTCATCTGATTTTTGGCTAATTACATTTCCACTTAATTATGTAAAACAGTTTTAATCATATATGTGTAAACCTAGTTACCAATTAATAGTTTATTGATCTTGTGTGTATACTGGTAACTATTAAACATGTATATGTACAAAAATTGACCTTTATATATAATATACTGGAACATATGGATTTATTTCTTTAATGTAAGTTATCAAACACCAATCAAATAATAATCTCCCCCTGTGTGTTCATTAAATCTAATTTACTCTTCTATATGTGGTATATAGTTATAACCTTCTCAAACTATATACAGTGTGTGCAAACAACTCTCCCAATGTATGTCGATTAATTACATTTTGCATATTTATAGCTCCAGTATTGTTATAATTTTCAACATTTCAATTGTGATATACATGCTATTGTCCATCTATTCTTTGTACAGCTACAATTTTCAAATAGCAATATATGATAACAATTTCTCTTGTATATGATTAAGTTAAAAAATTAGTTATAATCAACTTATACATAATTTCATATTATAAGATCATTCCTTAAATCATTTCTTATGTAACTATTAAAATATGTATAAAAAAAACATTACTCTGTGTATCCGCTAATTTATTAATTTACCTCTTGTGTGTTGATTAATATTTGCATCCTCGAATACCTATATTCTTCTATATGTATATATTTATATCTTGTGTTAAGTTATAATTCTCGAACAATATTGCCGTATACATGTTATATTCACTTATTTATTATTAATACAGACATGTGACAACAAACTAACAAATTTCCTTGCATACCAATGAATTGCATGCAATTGTTTTCTTTGTATAACTCATATGTAAAATATTATAGTTTTATGCATGCCAATTACAATTAGTTATTTATTTATATATTGTGTATGGTCATAACTTTAAACACACCAATAAACAGAGTGCTGTATATATCCATTTCATTATTTATTCTTTATATACAATCAATGGGTATACATTTCCTTTGTATGTCAAATAATGTTATATATTTATCTACTTCTATTGTAGAACTAATATATGGAAAAATAATAGCAATTATATTGATTTATTTATTCCTCATATTATTATAATGAACAAATACATATCAGCACATTTTCTTGTCTTTATCACCAAATTTCATTCATTGATTTATTAATGTGTATACATCTCAAGTTATATACTTCAAGTTCTCAAGATAAATATGAAAACCAATCTGTTAATCAATTATTTTCATGTATTTACTATTCATTTATTCAAGTACTTAATTGATCAATCACTTAATTTCATTTAATTTTATCAATTTACTTACTGATTGGTCTATTAATGTGTATACATGCAGTTATACACTTCAATCTCAAGATAAATGTGATAACAATTATGATGTATGTATATACATATCAATATATTTAATTTATTAACTGTTCGTAGTTATAATTCCAAACATGTATATTAAGTATATCAATTAAATTGGCTCATTTGCACATTTTACATAGAACCACTTTACAAATTAGTTATTGCATGCATTCAGTTGTTCATACAAATAGGTAATGTATATTCTGTATATACAATTAGAGTCTAGGTTATTATACATTATTGGCTGTAATTATTTTCTCAAGGATCTTGAAAAACCATCCATGTGTGGTATGTCACCACTCACCATATCTCACCATATCTCATATACGTAACTGTAAATTTGTGTTGTAATTTATTTCTTTTGTTTTTTTTTATTGTAAATGTATATTTCTGCAAGTAATAATTTATTCCAGTACTGTGAGTCAATGTTGTGTGCCCTCAATTTAAAACTTTTGAGTATAATCAATGAATAACATCTTTGATACTGTTCCATTCTCGAATCCCTTTTCTGTTTTACCTTTCCATAGCGAAACAAATCTCCCAGTACATAATGACCACTCCCCTCCTTCAACCTATTTTGACCTTGATTTCCTGGAAAACCTGTGTTTCAATCCTCTTTCTCTAAACTACTCTGATCACAATTCTGCAGTTACAGATGATAATGAGTATGAAATCTCCCATTGGAGTAAAATTAATACTCATCAATCAAATTATTATTCTCAGACATCTTTTAACACAGATCCTACTTTACTCAGTCATGGTAACCCAGATTCTCTTTCTTTCTTTCATTTGAATGCTAGAAGTCTAAACAAACATTATACAGAAATAACCAGTTTCATTCACAGCTTAAATCATAAATTTTCCTTTCTTGCCTTTTCTGAGAGCTGGCTTAAATCTGACACCGATTCTCTATTTGAGATTCCTGGCTACAATAGATTCTCCTTGTCTCGTGATAAACGTAAAGGAGGTGGTCTAGTGGTCTATGTCATACAAGAGATAGAATCATGTAGGGTAAGAGATGATTTGAGTTACATTAACGATGGCTGTGAGTTTCTTACCCTTGAAGTTGAACATTCGTCCAATAAATACTTGGTCAGCACTGTTTACCGTCCTCCTGGAGGAAATATCGAAGATTTTAATAAACAGCTGCTTTCATTTCTTCAAACTTGCCGCAGTGAAAACAAAAAGTGCATAATTATGGGCGATTACAACATTGATTTATTCAAAACCGAATCTCATCAGCCATCTAAAAATTTTCTTGAACTCATGAAATCATTCTATTTCTTCCCTCTTATTACGAAACCCAGTAGGGCACAATCTCGAACAGCCACTCTCATTGACAATATTTTCACCAATTTCTATGATAGAAACATACTCTCTGGCATTTTGTTAACAGATATTACGGATCACTTTCCTGTATTCCATATTCTAAATTCTCTATCGGTAAATTGTTCATCTTATCATGTCACTTCCTTTCAACGTATAACAGATTGCGAGAAAAAGAAATCCATTGATAATATCCAACATGTCACCTGGGACTACGTTATAGAACGTTTTCATGATCCAGATGCCGCCCTTGCGTTTTCAGATAGTTTCTGTTCTCTTTACAATGCTTGCATTCCCACTATTAAAAAGAGAACATTGAAACCTAAAATCATAAAAGCATGGATAACTTACGGCCTTATATCTTTCATATACGAACAAAACCGTCTATTGCATTTAACTTAATAAGTTGTGAAAATCGGAAAAATACCGAATCTATAGAAACAAGCTCAACAACTCAATTCGCTTTGCAAGAAAATAATATTTCGAAAAAAATTCAATCAGAATAATAATGATTACCTGGAAAGTTTTATAAGAAATATTAAACCGTAAGAACACATCCAGTCGAATTCATCCTAACACTCAGGGAAGGGATACATGTGACAAGCGGGACATTCTTCGTCATTTCAATGAATATTTCGTCACAATTACTTCTAAATTTGACTCGGAAACTGAAATGTTGATTCTGAATGTAAGGACTACCTTGGTCCTTTTGCTGAATCATGATTTACCCTTTCCTCTGTCACACCAGCTGGTGTCTTGTCTACTATCCAATCACTGAAATCTGCTATTATATATCTATTCCTTTGTCTAATATATTTAATATATCTCTTTCTTCTGGTGTTGTCGGTCAGAAAAATGATGTTGAAAATTACAGACCAATATCGACCAGTCCTACCAATATTCTTGAAAAGTTGGTATCTTCGATGGTCTGGAACTACTTGGGAATTAGCAAAACTATTTCTGCCTATCCATTTGGGTTCCGAGCTAATAAATCGACTTTTCAGCAAGCTCTTTCTAATATGTATTAATTGAAGCTAAGGCAGATAATAGATACAGCATTGTGACATTTTTAGACTTGTCCAAGGCCTTCGACACCGTAAAACCACGAAATACTTATCCTCAACTTAATACATTACGGTTTTGATGGACTAACTAATACAACGTTCCAAAGTTACTTGATAAATCGTACACAATATGTGTGCATCAACGATACTTTGTCAGAACGGGCATACATGTCATAGGCCTATGATATGCAATAAAGCTCCGTCATTGTGCCCCTGTTTTCCCAATATATATAAATGATTATTTCTTCATCCGATCGTCTTTGTTTTATTTTATTTGCAGATGACACTGGTGCATTCTATTGGAATAAATAATAAGATTTGGCGAAAGTTCACAACTGGTTCTCTGCAAACCGTTCGTCTTTAAATGTCAATAAAACGAACTATTTTATTACCAAACCAACTCCAAAAGAAAAAAACATAAGCTTTACCTAAACTGATTATAGCTGGCACTCATATAAGTGAAATACCCTTGAGTACGACGTTAAACACCAATCAAACAAACAAACAAACTGAGATTGAACTGGTGTACAACTTAAAATTAACTATT
>JARFOD010111939.1:0-15352 GCA_031763545.1 Mopalia muscosa
TATCTGGAAAGATCCCACAACGTAAGGACTTGTTGAAAAGTTTCAATAACGGTGGAGTAAGCTCGTGGGCACAAGTTAGGGTTAGTTACCTTTTTACTGACAGTGTTTTTTAGTTTTAGTTCTGTGTTATCCATCAATCTCTTACACCCAAAATCGTTTTTAGGGTGACAGACCAATTCTACAATGGCTCACATAAAAGTTATTTGTCTTTAATAAAAGTTAGATTTTGTGTGAATTAACGTCTGTGACACTGGCATTGTACCTTAAGTGGCAAAAATGAGGCATTGTGTCTTCGCTAAACATAATAGTAAATGATTAAAGATTGATTTCCTGAGACCACACATATGGGAGGTGTCAAATCAGTGTCAAGAGTCTTAAGACCCAGCATGAATATTCTCAACTGAGTAAATCTTTAATAAAAAAGGTCAAAACATGCTCAGATTCTATTGTTTTAAGCTTGAAGCCAATAGTTGGGGAATTATCATTATGTCCATGGTTGGCTCTCACTTATGCAACGATTTTTGTAGCAAATTTTGTATGCCAAGCAGGATTTCGTTTTATCTTCCAGAGATTAATTTCTTCATTACTTTTATTAAAGTAGATTTATAAATTCCGCAGAATCGAATGTTTCAACATTATCTTGGTCTTTAATTGATAAATCGGGTTGCAAATACACTCTTCTAGCTGTACTGTAAGATACATAATGGCGTTTGTTTTCTCCCAGGACCCGAGTTGTCAAGCAAAGAGCCTCACTTTCGTTCCATGTGACGTCACACTAAAGCCCTCTATATATCTATATTTAAGCCCAGAACTGAGAAGCAATAGTGACTTTGGCCGGCAGTCCATCCCAAACGAACGCTCCTAATATATATTTCGCTTCGACATGCAGATGTATTGTACCCTAATTAATATGCATACTTTATACCGAATTGGCGAATGAACCTGTTGGGGTTTTGTTAGGTGGAATGCATCTGACATTTGGCGACCATTTGTATTTTTTTTTAAATGGAGGCCTTGTTGGTGAATGTCTCGGGACTCCTCAACCATTCCACCTAAATCAAAAAAACTTTGATTTTTTTTTTTGACAAATGAATATTAATTTTTGACAAATGAATATTAACATTAAAATTTAAAACGAAATTTATGCAGGACCACAAAAGTGTATTGAATAAATTTTAAAAAAATAATATTTCACACACAATCTGACAATCACAATGTCAGTTACAGTTGTATCCGATGGTGTAACTCATTTACTCCAGACAAACGAAAAGGGTCGATCAGGTTGCACAGAATAAATGTTCTCAACAATTTTCATCTTTGTTTGCTGACATTTGGTCCAGAAAAATCCTTCAAAAATCGAGTTCATATGGCCTTAAACTTTGCAACTGTGTTGACAGACTACTTCCACTCCAGTTTAAATGCAAGTCTTGTAAATATTAACCCTTTGCCTGTTAGATGCAATGTCGCGTGGTCTGCCCAGTTATTTAGAAGTACACATTTCGCCTTTCAGCATAAACAAGAACTGACATTTTTCTGAAAATGATCAAGGCCAACGGACATGGCCTAGTGGTAGCGAGAGCGCTTCCTAAACTGAACCTGCTTCGATTTGCCGTTCTCCTGATCGAGTCTGCGTGTCGACCATCAGGTTCCAACCATGTTGCTCGGCAATTGTTTTTCCTCTCGGTTTTCCATCATAATGCTGTGTACAGTATGAAGTGGACAATCTGTCGTCACATAAGTGAAATATCTTTGGGTACGACCTTAAACACCAATTAAACGAACAAACAAATCTGAACATGATCAGGCCAGTTATCCTATCTGATTCTGTTTACTATTGAATATGTGTCAAATCATGCATAGAAATACTAGCTCAAATAAAATCGTCTGGAAGTGTGAAAGGCATCATCAAATATTCCCTTATGAAAAAGTTTCCTGTTGCATTTTGTGTGATGTGGAATTATTGTTTTGCTTTTTTTATGCTGTCGTGTATAAGTCTAGTTTTGATTTTGATATTTTCCGGGAGTCTGGTAGTCACGTGATATTTATCTCCTGACTCCGCTGGTGTTTTGATTTTACCTGAATACGCTTTGAAAATAGAATTCAGAGTAATAATTAACAACATTTGCACAGTGAAACATTTAATTTTAATGCTAAAATGGTAAGCTTTACTTTGATAATGTTTATTAACTTTGCCCCTGGTTTTCACAAGCTCTTTGGTGGTAGTATATTTTTGGTCAATTCATCTAAGGACAAGATGGAGGCTGCCATGAAAATACCAACTTCTTTAAGCCTTTCTACATGTTTGTCTTGAAAGTGTCGAGTAAAAAGCTAACAAACCTGTCTGGTCCTCCCAGACCTCGCCAGAAAGAATGGCTAATTTTCAGTGTTGTGTAAGTTTGAGTTGCGAGATTACAAGTGACATTGTGTGTGAAATATTTATCCAAATGTCGGTCCACCTGTTGTGGCTCTGGCAATCGCAGGGGTGGTTTTTACGAGGTTTTATTCAAGTTTTCCACCATAAGTCACCAACCAATCAAACAAACAAATCCCCATTTAGTTGTGGCCATGTGATATGTTTTGTATCAATGGCCCAGTCATATAAGGGAAATACCCTTGAGTAAGACGTTAAACACCAATCAAACAAACAAACAAATCAATGGCCCATTATTTTTTGCGAGGGACGTACATGTAGCAACAGCACTGCAGAGCCTTTCCTGGGGTAGTACAATAATTGTATTTATGAATATAATTTTTTTTTTTCCTGTTGACTGATTTTATGCTGCACACCTATTTAAGATGGTCAAACAGACTTTAACTAAAAATGAAACTTACCTTTATCCGGTAACGCAGGTGGTTGGAGGGAGCTTCATGTTACCCTGGTGTTAACAGAGCAAAAGGGGAGCATTTGTTTGCGGTGTCTGTATTATGTCCTGTTGTTGTGCTCTCTTGTCTTTGTTTGTTGCCAGGGGTGTCTAGGGTGTTTCCTTCACCCATTTGGCTGGCATGTTATCTCATAAGTGAAATACCCTTAAGTCAGAAGTTAAACCCCAATCAAGCAATTAAATGTATCCGGTTACGTATAACTGTCATAAATTGAGGACATTACATCTTAGTTGTGCTGGTGTTAATTGTTGTTGGAATACACCGCTCTAAAGCCAATCAAAATCACTGTTAAACTCCACTATGGTATTATTTAGCTC
Organism: Mopalia muscosa; assembly: GCA_031763545.1. Taxonomy (NCBI): domain Eukaryota; kingdom Metazoa; phylum Mollusca; class Polyplacophora; order Chitonida; family Mopaliidae; genus Mopalia; species Mopalia muscosa. The sequence goes on from JARFOD010111939.1 coordinate 3,201, forward strand.
TATTTCTGTTGGCCCCGTGAGGGTGCGGGTGGGCCATGGCCCTGCAGAATACTCCCTCGGCTTCCTCGGTGGATTGTAAGAGGCGAGAAAAGAGGTTGCTTTCTGTTGCCCTGGTGTTCGCAGAGCTAAAGGGTAACAGGAAGCAGATTTGTTTGTGATGTTCTGTATTTGTGAATCTGTCGTCATATAAGTGAAATACCCTTGAGTACGACATTAAACATTACACCAATCAAACAAACTTAAAATATAAAAAATAAATAACTAAATAAAACCCCCCACCCTATATTTTCAGTTTTTGAAGGGTCGGTAGGGTTACCTGAAAGTCTGAAACACAGATAATTTTAAGGATGGCCTGGTTTTTTGGAGCAGGGCTATAGCATAGATTATTTAAAAGGTGATTAGCGATTTGTCCTTAGATTATTAACTCTGTCCCCAGATAAATTCCTAACTTATTAGGCGCTATTAGGCACCAGGAAGTTTAAATATTTTGTCATGAATATGTATCACATAGAGGGATACTCGACTTGAACACAGACAATCCATCGATGTGCGTAGGAGAAAAATACCTAAATATGCACATTCTTTATACTCTTCAGTTGGTCATGCTGGAACTTAAGTCTGATTTTGAGGAAAACAGTTTGTCTAAGCCATTTATTGTGACAATAGACATGGATGTAAACAATATATATTTTTGTAAAAATGTAGATAGTGAAGATCAAAAATATATAATTTGGTGAATAACTATATAGGAAAAAAACAAAAATCACAAATAATTTTTGAAATCTAGGGTTAACCAGTTGCAATGTACATTAGCAGCCATCCATGTCAACACTAGTATTATACTATTTGTTAATTAACAACAATACAGTAGAAAAACAAAAGTACATGTACTTCAGACTTACAATTAAACTAAGGCAGAATTACCCAACTAGTTTGAAATTAAAAGCTAGCCATGAATTGAGAAACTACATGTAGTTCGAAATGAAAAACTTACTTCAAATTAATGCTAGATTGCTGCCTCAAATGAGACATCTTCACATTTAACACAATGGCCATAAACCACAACTGCAACTGAGGGAGTGTAGAAAAAAAAAACCAAACAAAAAAAACCCCCGAAAAAAACGTATTTTTAGAACTATGTCCAATGTTCTGACAAATTGTTTGTAGTATCACTGACCATATTAAAAAAAATAGTGTAAATTGTGCAATGATTGTCTGTCAAATTACAACTGAATAATACACCATGATTATTAATGTTGATAAATAATCAGAGTAATTATTTTTAATACCCTATAACTTCTAGCAGTTGGGACAGAGAAGAAGGCTTTACCACAGGGGGTCTTACATGTTATTTCTGTGGACTGTCCCAAAATTAGAGTGTCCCAACTCATAGAAGTTATAGGGGGGTAGTTACTGCTGAATAGAATTATTCTTAAATCAAAAATTTGGTAATTTTTCCTGGATCCACATTATATAAGATCTGCCACATGATTTGAACTGACTTCTTGTGAAGCCAAAACATAGAAGAGCACAGATACAGTTGTAAGCTTATACCTTCCTGTTTCACTTTTCTGTTTTTCGTCTCATTATTAGCCATTTGCTCAGAAACCCTTTTGAAATCGATGGGATTATTATTATAATTATTATTTTTATTATTATATGCACTGCTTTAGCCTCAATAACTCAGAAACTATAAAAGCTTTAAAATACAAATTTTAGCAGATGATAGAGCATCTCCGGGGGACAAAAGTTGACATGTGTTTAGTCACCGGATGTGACGTCACTTGGCGGCCATTTTGAAATGGAAAAAAAATCTAAAAAATACTTCGTCCTTGGGAACAAAAGTAGTCACATTCAAACTTTGGACACATATACTTCACACAATTCCGCTCAATTTGTAGAAAAGCGATTTCAAGAAAAGTATGCAAATTAGGCATCTGCAGGGCCGATCAAAATGTCTAATTTTTTAAATTCTTTTAAATTTGCCTAAATAAGCAAAAAAAAGCATTGTTTCATATGTAATCGATGACGCTGAATACAAAGATATAATTTTTAAAAGTGAATTCCTCACCAAAAAGCAGTTATAACCAAAAAAAGTTTCAAATTTCACTATTTCTTTAAGCCTACTTTATCAGTAGTAAATCAAATTGATGTTGTCTTACAAGCAGAATATCCCCAGTCAAAGCTAATTGAGAGAGTTTATTCAACTGGAAATCTCTTTGTCACATTAAACCTGCACGTTATTGTGTAGTAATATTAATACACTGTCACTGACCGCACTGCTTTGAACTACTTCACTTAGCCCAGGATTACAATTTGAGGGAAGTAAATTGTCTAAGGCACATCAAAGGATGCCGACAAGCTCACTTCAGATGGGACTCCGGGAATTAACAAAACGTCCAAAGAAGGCTTATATCAGCTGAAGAGAATGGAGTACGGTTAAGAAATTAATTAAATGGATAGAATATTTGTTTGATTGGGGTTTTACGCCATTCTTAATTATCAAACGACAGCAAGCAGAAGATCTACTGCATATGGCCCTAAATCCTCAGAACCCCCGCATTGTTTCTGCAGAAACTATATTTAAAATATCAAATCTTTACTTTACCTTATAGCTTTACAGCGTTTTGTAAATCTGTGTTTAATATCGGCACAGCTCTAGACATGGATAAAACTGATGATCTAGTACATAACCATCTAGAGATGTCCCTCTAGTTGGATGTGTGAAGCACAAAATGCACATTGAGTGCATGGTCTTATGGAAAATTAATGCAATTCAATACACCCAGGTAACAATACTTATTGTTGTATTGCTAACTAAGGATTTGAGTTCTTAAAATTAATGCAATAAAAGTAAATAAATTTCATATTGATTTCATATGCAAGTTACATTCCAGAATGAGATGGTTTTTATTGGTCCCATTCCCATCAAATGTATAAAGAAATCATAAGGTTGTTGGTGAGAGCGCCCTGTAATCAACTTTTAAAAATCCAACAATAATCACTGGTTTATAATTCAAACTCCATTGATGATTGGAATGACAAAATTTGTCGAATTCAGTAGCAAAATACAAATTTCAACAAGCACTGGAAACCCCTGTTCAGTCTGTTCCCCCCAGCAGCACAGGTGACTGGTCCTGGGCAGCAGTAGCAATTTTCCAATGTATCAAATTTCAAATCATGTTTTGTCCAGTATATGATTCATCTTGGACAACATTATTGACATAGTAATGAAACATGCATAAAAAGATACATAAAGATCAATAAGCTTACATAAAAGTGATACACATATTAGTACAGGTATATATTGTATGCTCAAATCAATATTATTACAACAGGTTATTTTGAAACACTGCAAAAGTTTCGAAGTACATTTACTTCTATAAGGGATGTTTTTGAGCTGCATCAGTGGCTAATTAAGCATTGACATTTTAAATACACTGTATTTGGAGATTCAGCAGGGCAGATGATGACAAAAAAACCAACAAACCCAGTGATCTATATAATGCACCAATAAGCTTCAGTGAGCTAAGAGAACTGTAGTCCTAATGACTTGACTCAATATTTTTCCCATTGGACATTCAGCTGTGTCCTGAATCTAGAGGGGAAACAGATGACATTTCTCAATGAAAAGAAATGCTGATTCTAAATTTCAAACATCTATCTGTTGAGTGTTGAAATACCCAAGTTTACAACCTTTTACAAAATATCAACAGTAAAGGGACTGAAGCAAATGAAGAATATATCTTGAAATGTGCAAATTACACAACACTTCAGGAAAAATCGAAGATTTGCATTGATTTCAGTTCCCTATTCAATCAAGGACATGTACATGTAGCATTGGTTGTAAACAAAGCGCCTCTGTGTTAGATTTCTTGGCTCATTTACTTCTAAAACAAGCTAAATGGGACAAACCAATAAACTATGTAACACTGTTTAAATCTGTCAACAAAAAGCTGAACACACTTGAAGACTTCTCCACTACCGCACTGAGGAAATACAAAATTAATATTTGGACATGGCCTGGCCAGATACAGCTAGGCCTATAGCAGTATAGGGCCAAAGGTTGAGAAATAAAAACAATGCATTGAAAACTCGCAGCACGGAGTGGAAGTTACACTTGACAACACAAGAAGCTATATGCTGGTTCGCCAGATATAATTTAATTGATACTGATTTAATTTATGCAGCAACAAAATAAACTTATCTAACAGAGTTTACGTTTGTTAACACTGACTTTCAAGTCTTCCACTTTAATCCGGTTACATTTACCTTGGCTTAGGCCTAGGCATCTACTGGAGCGAAGGGTCTCTGATTTTAGCTTGACAGGTGACCCAAAAAGTTGGTTAATCAACAGGTCGACGGTGAAAAGTTGATGGAAAATGAAGGAGAAGTGGTCTTACCTCAGAATTTGTTGTTGTGTATATGTAGTACACTATGCCAAACAACCAAAACGATGTAAATAACGCAAGACAACGAGTCCTTCGGCGCATGTTACCGTCTGTACCCGCCGCATGTCATCTGTGCCACTTCTACAGCGTTGCCGCTAGAGGGCGTATGGACGCTAGAGGGCGGGATATAGATAAACATTGCCATGTGATCTCTTCAGGTGGACGTGTCGGGATTTATTTGAAAAGGGATCCTGTCTATAAACCGATAATCAAAAGGAAAAGAAAGAAAAATACCCTCTTATAGTATGACGTTTGGTCTGAAAGAAGATGTTCTACAAGATTAAATATGATACATACGGTTGTACACGCCTTGAAATTAACAATCACACTAGGCCTATCGATAGTGTTTTAGCTCCCCATCATTTGACACTTTTGTTTTTAGCATTTTATCCCACAATACAAAATGAGAAAAAGATATCCCAGTTAAAAAAATAAAAACTTCATATGTCTCTATGTTTAAATATTAAAATGACTGTCAAAGTATGGTTTGTGGCATTTAGCTTCTTGAAACATGCAATATAATTAACCTAACCTTTGGCTTATCTGTTTGCTCATTTTAATAATTCGGACATTCCTATATCAAACTCTATCGATAAGGGTGAATAAGTCGATAGTGGATTTTCCCAGCTAAGAAGTGTGTTTTTGTTCGAGTATGATTTAGCTCCCTTGGCCCTGCTCTTCTGTTTGATGTCAACTGACTGATAACTTCCGCAAGCAGCCGGGAAGAAACTGACAGAAGATGTGAATTCTTAAAAAAAAAATTGTACAATGACCGATTTACAAGCCAAGTATCAGCGACTGGCATCTGAATATTCAAAGGTTCTTGTGTAATTTTGTTTATTTAATGTATTATTGACTGCAAAGGCAAACCATCCATTACGTATTTGTCGCTTGGAAAAGAAAAAAAAAGTGTCCCTCCCCCCCACGTTTTCTATCTTTTTTATTGATTTACGCATGATCAAATGTGTTTGAGCGCTGTCTATAGGCATCCTTATTTATTGATAATATGACAAGTATTACCGTATACTAGCTTTTTTTAGTAGCTTCAAATGTCATAGTCTCATAGATTACTTAGTACAAAATACATAGATCGCTTAATTGATTTGTGACTAATACCGTATGGTTACTGATTAGCTATTCCAAAAAAGGTAGGAAAGAGGTTCCAACAGTATTAAGGCCCTCTGAGTCTGGCTACGGACAGTTTGTTTGAAAAATAGCAATGCTGTCTTTTCTTTGCACTGGAGGAGAATTAGCTTTCCAACATTTTGGAAACTCTTCACATCTTGCTTGAGTAAGTGTTAATTATTGTTGGAATACACCACAATCATATAAGTGAAATACCATTAAGGTGAGCACGGCGTTAAACAATCAAACAAAATCCACAGTGAGAGTGTACCACCCTTAATTGTAATAAATCCAGTGAAGTACATAAAAATAAAGAATTAAGTGTGTGTAGTACTCTTAACATCTAACCAGATGCATAGATGTATTCAACTTGTAAGCATCTGTTTAAAATATACTTACCTTTACAAGTATGCAGTTTTAACTTTGTTTTATTTTTTGTACACAGTTTCGTGCTCAAATCCCCGTTTTGAAGAAAGCAGTTGTTGATGAACAAGAAAAACAAACTAAGCTCAAGGTATGGAAATTATTATTTGTTTTTTAGATATTCATTCAGAAAAATCATGCCATGAGGAATTATTGAAACTTTACAGAAAAAAAAAAATTGATCTAGTGTAATACACAATGCTGCAAATACACTAGCATACTGCCAAGAATTAGCATCCACTGACTGTCAAAATAGGCAGTGTTTGGTGACACATGCATGTACATAATTTATGTATTAACCATGTTTAAAATTCTATAAATTTGGTCTCCTAGTAGATCAGATTTGGTTCACCAGCAGGTAGAATGCAGATGTATCTCTAAAACTAGCAAACTTAAGAGTTATAGAAAACCATATCAATGTCAAACCAAAAAAAAAATAAAGTTAAACCTTTAGTACATATTTTTCGAACCATATGTAGATTCTGGTGTTAAATTTTTAACAACTTTGACATTTTTTCCAGGGTTGCATGTCAGTATAGTTTTAGTGGAGTACGTCACCAGCATATTCATGTTATGATTGTCATGGCAAACCTTACCCTTGTATGACAGACCTTTGCATGATTAAAATATTTGCATGTAGGAGTGAGAAACCTATCAAATCAATGATTAATAGTTTTCCAACTATTGCCCATCAAGCTCATTAGTGTGGTCTCAAATTTACTGAGGGATTTTCTTGTAGGATTAAAACCTTGTTAAGGATTTTAAGACACTCTTAGTCTTCCCTATAATTTTTGTGTGGTTTTTACAGGAATCTTTGAAGGAAAAAGATCAAGTGATTCGTAAATATGAACAGGAGATTGACAGTTTATCATTCCGCAATCAACAGCTCTCTAAACGAGTGTTATTTCTTCAGGAAGAACTGGAAAGTGCTGAGGGCCAGAAGAAAAAACATAAGGTTTGTTTTGAATATTTTTTTTAATTATAATTACATGTGTTAAGTTGGAAAGAAGAGTGAGCCAGAATCACAAGATAGAATACATCTTACTTCTATTGTCACAGCCATAGCCCTTTAAAGTTATCAATGGGTAGAAATTTAACATTTTATCACAATACAGATAGATTTCAAATTTTAAGATGCCTGGAGATGCATTTTGGTGGCAACTGTATGCAATTTATTCTGCAGATCATTTTAATAAAAAGTTATATATCAAAACAAATAGGATACAATACCTAAAAAAAAAAAATGTAATATCAGGACTAAGTCTTGGGTGACACCTTTCTGCAAGGGGTAGATTTAAATATTTTGAGTTTAACAAATTTTCGAAGAACAAGATGTTATTACAATTTATTGCGTTTTTTTTTTAATATTAATTTTGGAACCAAAGGGCTACACAGTACCACATATTGTTGTGCTTTGAAGCTTTGTTGTTTTACTGACTGTCCCAACCCTCTGGCAGAGCTCTGGGGCAGCAACACAAAAAAAAAAATGTCTGCTTGGGAACCATCCATATATAATATGTATGAGTAAGAAGTGAGAATATTTAGATAAAACGATCTTAGCTTAAGATTGTAACTGATATGGCAACACTAGGTCTTAAGTTCTTGGGCTGGTTGCTCGATGTGTTTTTAAATTTAATCCGCTAAAAGATGACGTCATATGATGCTGAAGGTTTATCTCTAATTATTAGAGCCTGCGGGCATGGCTCAGTGGTAGCAAGTGCGCTTCCTAAACAGAATCTGTTTCGATGTACCGTTCACCGGATCGAGTCGCATGTTGTGGCTCCCGCAATCGCAGGGTGGTTTTTATGAGGTTTCTTTCCCGTTTTCCACCATAATAAGCCTAGCAGCAGTGAATTACACTTGAGTATGATTTTTAACCCCAATATTTACACTCAGAACTTGCCGTTAACCGTACTAGGATGTGTCAAGGTTAAACCTGCCCATGAGTAGTGGGAATCTCCATCATGTAACTTTACATGTACATTGTAACCTTAAGGTAACAAAACAAATTCTATTCTCCCTCAGCCACAATCAATTTATTCTTACAGAAAGGTGTAGAGGACCCTCATCAGCCAGATACAGCAAACTTTGTTGGAGCCAGCTCAGTATTTAGTGAAGAGTTAAAGAATAAGATAGAGGAGAATGCTAAGCTTCATCAGCAGGTACGGTTTGATTTACCTCAATGATTGGAAACATAAGTTAAGACATGAAACATATTTACTTTTGTGGATAATGTGATTTAAGGAAAATTTCACACCAGTATCAGTTGGGCTGGGCCCACGGCCGTAACTCAGTTGTAGCGAGTGCGCTTCCTAAACTTAACCTGTTTCGATTTACCGTCCACAGGATCGAGTCCGCCTGTTGACCATCAGGTATATAAGCGAGTCACATGTTGTGGCTCCGGCAATCACAGGGATGGTTTTTACGAGGTTTCCTCCTAGTTTTCCACCGTTATAAGGCTGTGTACAGTCTGAAGTGGATAATCCCTCGTCATATAAGTGAAATACCCTTGAGTACGACGTTAAACACCAATCAATCAAACAAACAAATCTGTTGGCCTGGTGTTCCTCTTTAAGCAAAGATTAGGTCTGCTTGGAATGATGGTATGACTGATTCTAGTCATTCTTTAACTTTTCTTTTGCATGAGACACTCATACAGAATTATTTGGACAATGTTGGTCAAATGGGCTAGTATTTTAGAAAGGTTTTAGATTCCAGTTTGGAAATTTTTGTTGGCTGAGACTAGTACGAGAATGGAATAAACAAGTGGGACTAGATTTTGTATTGTTATTAAACACTGGATCCCAACAAAACTATCTTATATATGATTGAACAAATACTAGGAATGGGATTATCAAGAAACAAACTCAGCGATATTTGTTCACTTTTTGAAGGTGGAAGATGCTGAGCAAACCTACAGAACTAAAATTTCAAGTTTAGAGGAGAGTTTATCAAGGCTACAGAATGAATCGTCGCAGCATCAACAAATTCTTAATTCCACTATCCAGAACAGCAAAACACAGACTGATAAGCTGCAGGAGGACAAGGCTATGTTGGAGGTAAATATCTTAAATAATGATTAAGAAATTCTCAGTAAAGAAAGTTTGTTATGTATTGATAAAGTGCTGAAATGGTTATTTTTTCGATTGTGGTTTTATTGTCATGAATGACTACAGTCTTTGTAGCCTGGACAATAATAAATGTTTATAATTTAAGCTGCCCTGTAGGTTAAAATCATTGATTCCTTTTCTTAAATTGGTATTTTCTTTTTTAGGTTAGATTGCAGTCAGTAGAACAGGATATGAAGGATGCTAAATCAAAAGCTCAAATAGCGTAAGTGAATGAACGCAAGTTTTAAAGTAAAACATTCAAGCTTATAGCGGCCTACCAGCATTTATGACATTGTGAAATCTTGGACCGTTTCAATATTTGTATTTAAAAGTGTTATGTGTCACATGGCACAGTTACATTATACAGATGTAGCACTTGGCACAAAGCTTGTATTTATTCTAATTAATAATGTAACATACCAGTGTAATGAAAAAGTAGAAAATGTGATGTACATGTAATGTGTAGTATATTTTAGGAATCCTTATTTTCCAACTGAGACATACACTTCATGTTATGGTTGTCTAAGTTTGGCTATACTGTTGAAGTACAACAGGATCATAAGTGAAATATCCGCACTGATTGACATGAATCAATAAATAAATAAATCATCTTGTGGACAAATAAAATTACATAATAAAATTATGTGTATATATTATTTTTCAGAGAGGAAAAACTGAACACAGTTTCTACAGAGCTTCAGTTAAGGCTTGAGGATGCTAACAGAATTTTAACCACTAAACTACCTTTTATTGATACAAGTAAGTATCTCATGCTGTAGTTTCAAGGTATTTTATTAGATTCTGTTCTGATTAAGATTTAATTCGAAATCAGAGGTTAGTATCAAATTCATAATTTGTTTCCATGTTTTGTTACCGCTGATAATCAAATATTTGCTTTGAGCACTGGTGCAAACTGATTTGTTGTTGAAATTTGATGTGAATTTACACCTTTGATTTATAGCACAATATTTTTCAGTGTCGTTTATGTTTTATTGGCAGTGACATGACAGGTGGATATAAATGATGTGTTAAAAACTTACTGTTTTTCAGTAGAAACTTCTAACAATCATTTGTTGTTATTTGTTTTTGTGGACTAGAATAATACCCACTTATATTTTGTTTTTATCTGTTTCAGAACAAAAACATTTGAACTCTCTGAACGTTCCAACTCATGACAGAAAGCACCAATTACGGGTTAAAGAATTGGTCAGTCAATCGGTTAATTTGGTTAAAGAACTGACTCAGGGTCTCTCCAATTTCTACACATACTCTGAGCAGCGATCAAAGATATATCCGTGTGATAATTCTGTTGAGCCTCTAAGTCCAGTTAATTTAAAGGTAAGTTCAACTAAAGATACCATAAATATAAAAATTGATAATATACCAAGGTTTGATTCCATTGGACTTTAATTTTAGACATACTCATATAGATAAAGCCCACAGCTGTGCCTTAGTGGTTAGCGAGTGCACTTTCTAAGTCTACTTCTATGTACCGTTCACAGGATCAAGCTCGCCTGTTGACCCTCAGGTAAATGAATTGAGTCACAAGATGTGGCTCTGGCAATCACGGAGCTGGTTTCCACTCGGTTTTCCACCATATAATAAGGCAAGGAAGAGTTTGAAGTGGACAATCCGTTGTCATATAAGTGAAATAGCCTTGAGTGGGACGTTTAACCCCAATCAAACAAACATATTGATAAATAGTTATTATTATTTTTATAATAATAATCAAAAACATCGAAAACCAAGTTATTTGGATACATTTAATTTTTTTTTACTTAAGTTAAAAATTTGCTTTGTGGAATGTTGTTGTATGGGCCTGTGCTAAGACTTATTTAAGTATAACTCAACAATTAGTTAGTCACATCAGCAAAGTGACCTGGTTGGTCATATGGGATGTTGTCTAATATTGTAGCAGTACATCACTTGGCAACATATGACTATTGCATCTTATTTGACCATTGTGATGTTATTGTAACACTCCACAATCCCCAAAGATTGAGTTCATTGTGATATTTATATGTTTTCTTATCTAATTATGCCTTCATCGAGAAGAAAAAAAAGTATGGCAGAGTAAAAGTAAAAAATATACTCAAATTGCAGAATTTTAATTGATTGAGACCAAAACCTATAAAGAAATTACTTACTATGTTTTATAGTTTATTTTAAAAAAACAGAAGTCTTTGCATGTTTATATATAGACACACGCTTAAGACACTGGGGCCACTTTTACAAAATGTCTTGCAACAAAACATAAAACAGGATAAAATTATGTCCTGTTAATCCGTATTCTAGCAACATTTTGTGAAAGCGGTCCCTGGTTTGTTATTCACTGTTCTTTTAATATATGTAAAAAATCTTTAATAGTTTTCACTAATGATTGTTAACAAATATTGCACTGAAGACATTTTTTAATTTATGACCTAGAAATTAGTTTTGCTTTGCTCTTTCTTGTAGTTATGTAAATATCTACACGAAAACCTTGGTTTTCTTCGGCCTGTGGAGCAATCGTTACGTCACTTCATGGAAACTCTGAACGATGATTCCCTCACCACACTGGTAAGTTTCTCATAGACATTCTCACCTCATGGAAGCTCTGAGCGACGATTTTCTCACCACAGTGGTAAGTATCCCATAGACTTTCTCACCTCATGGAAACTCTGAACGCCGATTTACTCACCACATTGGTAAGTTACTCATAGACTTTCTCATCTCATGGCAACTCTGAATACTGATTTCTATAGACATTCTCACTTTTATGCAAACTCTGAACGACCATCCTCTCACCACAGTGGTAGGTTTCCCATAGACTTTCTGACCTCATGGAAACTCTGAACAACCATCCTCTCACCACAGTGGTAGGTTTCCCATAGACTTTCTGACCTCATGGAAACTCTGAACAACCATCCTCTCACCACAGTGGTAGGTTTCCCATAGACTTTCTGACCTCATGGAAACTCTGAACAACCATCCTCTCACCACAGTGGTAGGTTTCCCATAGACTTTCTGACCTCATGGAAACTCTGAACAACCATCCTCTCAC
>JARFOD010111960.1:0-29713 GCA_031763545.1 Mopalia muscosa
GACAGTTAATCCTCTCCATGTAGCTACCTGTATTTAATTGATTGTCAAAACAACCCTGTTGTAAATAATGTAGTAAATTTTTATCATCAAGGTCATGGTCTTCAAATTCAAACTTTTTTGTGGGGTCTGCTCCGGGATAAAGATCACAATCTCAACTTAAGTTAGACCTTAAAACAAAATTAAACCAATACATTTAAGCTTTGACCTCAAACATATTGCATTATTGAATAAAACAGAGTGTAATGCCTCACTGTCAAAATGGACCTTTTCTTCACAACCTTTGACAGTCAGTGTGTTAAGATTTCACTGCTGCAGGAAGCACTGTTATCTGTCCTTCCCTTTATTTTACTGTTAGTAGCAAGTGATGCCGCTCTCCAAAGAGATTCCTCAACCTAATTACTAAATGTCACCAATAAAATTAATATGAGATTTTTTCTATGGAGGACTAGAATAGGTGTATATGATGAATTGACTGGACATGTCATGAGATAATTGAAGGCGTGAATAATGACCGATTTCCAAACCATCCTGCGATCAGTCTTTATACCATCATAGAAAACTTGCTGACCTACAATATCAAATTCATTACCAGGTCTCTAGTCAGTCTGGGACAATTGCTTAGGTTAACCATAGCTATGGGATACACAGAGTTTCGGTCAGCAAAAATTTGTAAGAAACATTCGGTTAGGTCTTTAAAATTCCTTAAAATGTTAAATAATGAAAAGCTACAAATATCTATAGATTATTTAGAACAAAACCTTTTTTCTGTGCAAGAGGCATAAAGAGGCAAAAGTTTAACAAACTTTAAGTGAACTTACACTAATTATATTGTACCTTTCTGGTCCAATTTAATTTTTTAGCCTAACTCATAGAAATTTCCTTTGCTGGATGAGGGCATCAAAATGATATATGAGCCATTTGCTTTATTCTTTAACAAGATGAACCTACAAGGAAAACTCAGAGAAACTTCGCAATTGATTTGCTCAAATACAAACTGACCTTTGCATTTTTCTGTTAAAGAAGTCAAGACATTTCCATTGAAATCTCAGCATTCTAATACTGAATTACAAACAATTATGTTCACTCTCATATAATTGCTCCAGAGATCAATATTATATGTGCGGTGGAAGGAGGAAAAAATTGCATCTGATGATCTTTACGAGACGCCTTCATGAAACATGGAGTTTTTCAACGGGTTTTTCTGTCAAATCTACAAGAGCCAATTTCTAAAGCAAACAAGATTCCATGGTAAAATCTGTTAGGGTGATAACTGAATCTATCCCAGGCCTCATGTCCCAATAATTTCACCAAGCAAGTAAAGATTGTGCCCTAAGGCATAGAGGCTCAGCAATCGAACGCAGACTCATTTGATTGAATTTCTGACATTCCTAGCAATTCTCACAGACTTTGCCTTTTTCGTTTTTAAATGTTATTCAGGAAGACAGGTCATGCCAGAGAAATCATCTTCTCACAGATCTGTATGGTTTGACTTCCATTGACATGCTCGTCATGGATGTCTGCCAAGCTATAAGAAAGTAAAGATGACATCAAAACATTATACAGTAATCAAATTCAATGATGAGAAAGTTTAGGGTTTGTGATCTTTATAGAGTAATTCACTTGATAACAACTTCACTGAGGCTATTTCTCTTAACTGTGCATTTAAAAAGCTTTATTACAGGGAAGAGGCAGCCAAGCATTTCTAATAAAAGGGTAACAGACTGATACTCCCTAAGGCTATAGTCATCAGGAGGTGTCATTTACCACCCTATCAGTGCTAGAACAATCTCTTCGCTACATTCAACGTGTGAAACAATTCCAGGAGAATCCCCGATAGCTCTGTTCCAACATCTTCTAATCTTCTTAAAGACTCGTAATATAGCTTTCTTTTTTATAGCATATCTCAGATTGGTAATACTTTAAAAGCCAAGACAAATACATTGCCCACTAAAATAGAAAATATTAAGCTAATGAAAATGCACAAACTCGTACATTTTACATTGTCTTTTGTTCTATGTTGAAGTTTTTTGCATTCCATCTTTATTTTATCATTGAGAATATTACAAAACAGTTCTGATTCCATCATATTTGAAATTTGCCTCTTATAGAGAATCAATAGATTCAACAAAAGGTCTATTATATCAATAAAAAAACTAATTCAGAGAACAAAGGAGCCTACTATTTTAAATTCTTCTGTTAAATTGATCAGGTCATTATTCTGTATTATGTTAACGATTCCAACTTTTAATGCCTAATGCAGGGAAATGCAGTCAACCAACAAAAAACATGTCCATGAATACTAATGAACAAGAGTAACTCTGAGTTACATAGTGAATTTATTCTTGTTTCAAGAGAACAAATGCTACACACATTCTATAGAAGCTTCAGTTTGACAAGGCATTAAACTACACTTGACAACATGGAGGTCAACAATCCCTAAAAAAATCAGCAGGAAGACAAATGACCATGAAATCAAACATCTCTTGTATGTTTCGGAAATTGATTCGCGCCTTGACAATTTCCAATGTTTATAGACATCTCGTGTGAGGATTGGCTGCGACAATCTGTCGCTATTGGTCTCCAAACTAGCAGAAAGGAGACAAAATTCTATAAATTACATTTCTACCTGGAGGCAATGAACAAATGCATTTGAACACAATTTCAATAATTGGAGGTATTAGAGATTAACAATAAACAATGCTTACATTTTATTCAATATAATACATGAGTAATGTGTACAATACGAATCAAATAAATATATGATATAAATTTAAATTATGCTTCATTTCCACCATAGGGACTATTAAATTGATTTTTTCCTTCAGCTGAGTTGAATGTCGTGCTCAAAGGCATTTCAAATGTAAGACAAATTATTCTTCATTTCCCACTCTCCTTTACTTCAATATGTTGGAAAACGGTGAATAAATCTTTTAAAAATCACCATCTAGGAATGTCAGGGTAATTCTCTGTCACTCTCAATAGGCAAGGTCGACACGACTCCAACATGTATGTGGTACAAAGCAGAATCAGTAATACGATATATTAGCCACTGAACCACAACAAAATTCACTCAAAAAATGTTTCAAAATTAACCGAAAGGTTTTCTTTTTTCATTTATTTTCTGCTGTTGATAATTGCGAACATTTTTTGTTCTAGTTGCTTTATTTTCTACTAATTGAATTTCAAAGTGTTACAGTTATGATAGTGTTGCATGAGAACGAGTTGTGAAAGTTAAATGAGACGTAGCAAATGCAGAAACCATGTAACTAATGGGCTACTCTGTAATTACTAGCTGTTCATTGGTGCCAAGCATTCGCAAAGACATCAATGGTATGGAAGTGTTCATTTGAGCAATTTTGTAACTCTTGATAAAAAATGTGGATAAAACTGACCCATAATTGAACTGTCAAGTAACTGATGTCTTAGTTAAATAAAAACACAGCTGAGTGAATTTCCACCTCATTAAACCTCAAAGCAGGACAATTTTCTGTATTTATAGCCAATTTAACGGCCTAAAAAACGCTAAAGTTATTCAGCATGAATAACATCAACAACAAGCACTTACATGAAATTGTAAATAAATAAACTATTTGCATAAACCAATTAACACTTCTTAATTGCATGAGTTAGTGTAAATGTAACTGTAAGAATAAGTACAAATGTAGTTCCTGTCAAACTTGCTAGCCATGTATTCCAGACAGGCGGTGACAAGGTTTTGTTTTATCAGTAGTCATAAAAACTCAAATTCGATTTAGTTGAAGTATTTTAGGACTTAGTTTGTTTGGTTATCACATATATGCTTATTGATTGTTTGACTGATGTACAAAAAAGCCATACTCAATGGCTTTTCACTTCTATGAAGGTGGTATTCAAATTACCAACAGAAACTGTTAAGTGCTATAAATAAATCTCTTTTAAGAACTAAATTTTCCTTTAGAGCCTAAAGCATGAACAGTCTTTAAATCATAGTGCCCTTAGCTAGGTGGCCAGACACATGTTCTACGACAGGAAATTGTTCCGACTGAGATGTGCAAAATTGAAACAGGCAGCCCTCTGGCACCCTAGTCCTGCATCAAATCAACAGTTAAAAAACAAATAACCGAATCTTTTAAATTTTTAGCAATTCTTCATGTTACAAAATAGTGATTAAAAGGATAGTCAATGTTAAAAGCATGCTAAATAGGACAGTTTCTAAATACTTGTAGAATAAGTGGTCAATCTGGCAGACCAGATCTAAATATTTTGCATACACGTACAAGAATAATATGTTTTAAGGCAAATTTTACACAGTGAATCCGTCTAAACATAAATCTACACTTTGAATAACCATACATTTTCCATTAATTATCTCCTAAACTATTTCAAACTTGTACCTAACAGCGTGGTAATGAGGAAAGAGGATCAATATGCATTCATGATTTAATTTAACATGATAGATTTGCTGCTGGCTGTCTCATTATTCAAAGTTAACATCCATGTACATCAATTAAGTTCAACCAATCTTTTAATTCCAGGAGAACCATCCAGGCAACCTGATAATGGAAACTTTAGTTCAGCAAATTCCCAGCAACATTGTGTCTTAACAACGTGCATTTGCACTAATCAAATGGAATTTCGAGTTGTCATAAATTATCAATAAACATTTAAAAGCACAGATAAAAATTTTAAAAAGAACTATACACAGTTATAATTTATGTGACCTTGAATTGTGCTTCATAGGAGAATAAAGATCTATTTTCTTTGACCACTTTTTGTCTATTCGATGTAAAAATGGTCCCTAACATTACCAACTCATACTGAGAACTGACCAGTCCATGGTGGTCAGCCTATCCACCTACTAATCATACTTTGATGTACCACTCACAGGTTCCAGTCCATTCGTCGTATGCATGTGAGTCATGCAACATGGCTCTGTCAATCCCTGGGGTGGTTTTTATAAGGTTTTCTTTTTCTTTTCCATCGTACATGTACTTAAGCATGGAACAGTGTGAAATGGACAATGCACCGTCATATATGCGAAATACTTTTTTTGTTAGAAACTATCAATAAAATTAGAGCATAGCCAGAATGTTGGTGAGTATATCAGAATTTTCACTGAGTTAGTTTGGTTGATTAGAGCCCTACATTGTACAGAAGGGTACTTCACTTGTATTGACAACTGATTGTAATTTTCTTTCTCTGTTTCACTGAAATACTATGGAAAACTAGTAGGAAAACTCAAAAACTCCCCTCTACCATTACCAGACTCAAAACGCCATAGGATTCATTTAAGAGGAATCAGTAGTCTGACATGCTAACCACGGCTGAGGGCCAGTATACTCTGGGATCAGTCTTCTCATGTTTCATTGTTCTATTCTTGAATCCCTGCCATAAATTTTATCACCATCGGGTTCAAATTTGTGTGAGAAATATGGATTCAGTAAAGTCATTTCCTATGTGATTGCCACTTGAGCTTAGAGATTTTATTATATGAAATAATCTACGCTGACATCTGTGATTAGTTTTGTCTATTAGCATGCTGATCATATGGACTTTATTGGGAATATTGAAGACAAAGATGTCTTTCTGTAGTAATGGTGATGAAGCTCTTTGGTCATTGTAACCCCTCTTAAAGTGATTGTCTGTTAAATTGGCCACAAAAGGCCTGTATTGGTCAGCGGTAGATATTCCCCAAAGACTCTGCTGACAACCATGTCCAGTGAAACACAGCCCATCAGCCTACTAAACACATTCAATTGCTGGTAGTAACGGAAATTGCTCCAACCATTTAGGATCTGAGGCCTCATCTGACTTGTTCAGGAAGTGCAGTTAGGCAGCAATAGATCACCCAGGGAGAAGCGAGAACAAGACTAAAACCCCTGCCGAAAACCTGACCGTTTTACAAATCACCATTAGAGCACACCTTAGCTAGGTGTATTCATTTCCACGCCAATTCCTTCTATCACGATTCCTTAAGATGTCAAGTACCTTATACGACAGTCTGGGTCCACTTTGACATACAATGATGTAGTACTAGCTGCGAATAGTTCAAAGGATCTCTACAACATGTGGGTCTGAAGGGCAATACAAATTTCATGCTGGATAGCAAATATTGAGTAAACAAAAACGCCTGATTAAACAAATTCAGAAGTTGTGTTACAGTAGATTTATTGTGTAATGTTTCCTTTTTAAAAGATTGTCAGTCTGATAGGTGGTTTCATGGCATGTAACTCATAAATAAAATTCAAAATGTTCGTCTATGAATATTACCCCCAACTGTACATTAAATACCAATACATCTGATAATTACCTGCAAACATTTATATTTTAAAGCCTTTTGTCACAGAAACATAAACAAAATGAAAATGCAATGTTTTTTTGTTTTTTTTGTTTTTTTTCGTGTTTTCGAGATGATCAGTTAGATTGGAGAATGATTTTTTTAAAAAACTTAAAAGTGGAAAAATGCTGTGTGGCCTAGAATCAATTAAGGGCAGAGTAGATGGAATAATATTTTCGATTTCTTAAACAAAACATGCATTACCAAACCATATTTACACAGCTTAAACATTTAAAAGGTAAAACCACACTGGATGGGCAAAAGCAATTTTGAGCTTTTCTCTTGAACAAGTAGGCATTAGCAGGAGCTTCTGGACAAGTGCTCAATGTGATTTTTGTAAATTTTTTCTTGAATTTCCCTGAATTAGAAATGTTGTTTTAAATAATCAAGGCTTATTGAATTAGTCAGCTGTTTCAAATTTCACTCTTCCTTTGCAGATAATTTTAAAAAGATAGGGAACTTTTCAAGGTTTGGACATAAACAGTGAATTTGTTGACTATCCACATGCCAAACATATTAGAGCTTATTCATGATTTTTGACTTCTAGTTTCCCTCAAAGATATTAAAGACATTGTACCTTTAATACAAGTTAATACAAACAAATGAAAAGTTATTAAACGGTTATGATTCTACCTAGAAGATAAACAAGTCAATGTTAATGTTATGACAACTGATCGGGCAGACAAAGGATTTGACAGAATGCCGGATTTTGGTGTCAGATATATGTAACAATGAATGATGGATGAGTATGAGGATGACAGCTCTAACTTGTGTTCATATAAAGAACATGATGTAAGGCTAGCTAGAGATAACTGTTCACACAAAAAATTATCAATCACTGTCAGGCTCTAAAATAATTGACCCCCTCCACCTCCTAAAGAACAAAAACAGATCAAACATTTTCACATATCAGCCTAAGTATTTGATGATTCAAACAAATATTGTGTTTTTTTTCTTTTAAGGACAATTGCACAGACCAAGAAACTTTTGAAAACATTGACATTTTGACTGTTTTAGACATGCCCCATAGATTAGTTTCTAAATAGATCTTTATCTCCTCTTGTAATGGGTAACCTACAGGTATACAAAATATGGGATGAATATGTACATGTTGCAAACAGGTTATTTGGCATGGGTGTATAAACTTGCCAAACCAGTATTTCAAAGAATGGAAACTGACCAATGAATACGTTTTATAAAGACGAAAGTTTCAACTTAAATAGTAGAGCCTTTAGATTTTAATATCCTGTATAAATAGACACGCAAACCAGGTGCAAGTTCGGTCAGACTGGCATACACTGTACAAATGGAATAATGTATTTTAGACCTTTTACCTGGTTCCAAATTAAAACCAAGTGGATCTCGGTTTAAATGTGTCCCAGGTGTCGATGAAACATTTTTTTAACAATTGATGAAAATAAATATGTGGGGCCTTATATCCATAAATAGAAACAGTTAATAATAAAAATTGTTCACAAAGTTGACAGAGAATTTCACCAGAATATTGGAATTGGTAGAAACCATACAATACATTTGACAACTTGGAACATTGACCTCCATGTACAAATAACATAAAATGCTGATTTTATTAGGATAAAAAACCATTAGCTAAGATCATTAAGTCCTGATACAAACAGAATGGAGGATGATAATTCATGTAATTTAACAGGGGTCGTGACTCCTAAGGATATCAAAGACAATGGCTAAGATATTAGCAAAGGCTAAAAAAACATTGACCCACTTACCCAAAAATAGTACTCCAAATAATCCACCGATTAGAAAGGAAACTATTATCGAGCAATTTGAATCACTCCGGTAGACAATGAGACCAATGAGGCTAGTAAACTAAAGAAGAACAACACTATTAAAATCAGAGTGGCCATGGAACTCTTTCCAAGAGTTGTGCCAATGACATATACTGTGCATTAAAGTAAATTCTCCGGGAAAATGCAGTAATGATCGGAACATGCTGGGACAATTGCAGATATTTGATCCAAAAAGAGAGTTAAGTGGAAATAATTAGAATAAGAAAGAGGAAGATTGAACCAGAATGGTCTGTAGACTTAGCATAACATCAGAATTTAAAGGGAACATTTAATTATCAGGAAGCTGCCGATTGACTTCTTTATGTTTGGGCAATAAAGATGAAATGAAAGCTTATATATTTTTCTCCTTTAACATTTCATTTTCCCCCTTTGCCCTGAAATAAAAAATGAAACAAGAAACAGTTAAAGTTTTATTCTGAGAATAAATTGTTTAATTTTTAGACAACTTATTCTACAACAATGTTTCTTATCATTAATTCTTCATGCCTAAACATGTGGCCAATTCCTTTTATTACAAGTGGCCCCCGGCCATGGCTTAGTGGTAGGATGTGCACTTCTTAATCCTATTCCAAGGCATCATTCACAGGATCCAGTCCATCTGTCAACCATCAAGTATATGAGTGAATCATATGATGTGGCTAAGGCAATTGCGGAGGTTTTTTTTTATGAGGTTTCATTCTGGTTTTCCAATGTAATAAGGCAAGGAAAATTGTGAAGTGGACAATTCGTCATCATATAAGTGAAATACTCTTGAGTACGACATTAAACCCCAATAAAACAAACAAATTTTATTAGATTTGTTTGTTTGTTGATTGGTGTTTAACGTCAATCTACCGCTGACTCAAGGTTATTTCATTTATATGACAACGGATTGTCCACTTTACACTGTACAAAGCCTCATTACGGTGGAAAACTGGGAGGAAACCTTGTAAAAACCACCCCTGCGATTGCCGGAGCCACAACATGTGCTCATATAAATGATGGTCGAAAGGCGGACTCGAACCCATGAATGGTAAACCAAAGCATGTTCAGTTCAGGAAGCGCACTCGCTATACTGAGCCACGGCTGCGGGCCAAATTTCATTAGAAGTTTTTCTTTTTTTTAAATGTTGTACATGTAGAAGCAAGGGTGTTTAATAATGACCAAAAAGGTTCCCAAACTATCTCTGTATTGTAATTGTAAACTTTCTAAGATCATAAAATAATTACTGGTCAATTAACAATCATGATAATTTAGAAAAAAGTTGTGGCGAAGCAATACATGATGCTGAACCCAATACGCATGTTGCAAATGAAATATTGTTCTTTTTCCACATGCTAATCAACACTCCCATATAAAAAACCTGTGTTACTAGCTTGATCCATCAGAAACATTATCCTAATTAACAAAAATAACCCAAGAGGAATTCAATTTCCAATTATCTGTATAAAATAAAATCAAAAAGCTTCAACAGGTTTCATCCATTCTTTTTGTACGCGGTGGTTCTACCATGTTTTACACATGTTATGGATATCAACCACAGAGCAGTTGACAGCAGATTCTCATCAAGTTACTATGCACTTATCGAACCACACTATTTTCACAATTTTTTAATTATTATGAAAAGTTAGATTTATTCATTGTGGCATAATGTTTAAATTATTAATTACCAAGAGAGAATGTGAACATGGAACAGTATCAAGATTAAAGGTACTATATTTTGTGACATAAACAAACATGTACATGTGAAGAAATTGTTAGTTTGATTGGTGTTTTATATATATAACTAACCCTAAATCACCTCAAATTTCGTCCATGACACATTTCGTCCATGACAATATAACACCATGTAATTGAACAAATATATGTTTTCTGACAAATGTTGAAAAATTAATCTTCTGCTTCTCAGACATAATTTCAAAGTCTTTTAAATGGCTTCCAAAATGTAAATTTTATGGATGAATTTGAGGCTATTTATGGGTATTATTACACAATATAAAGTTTTGTTTGTTTGTTTGTTTGATTGGGGTTTAACATTGTACTCAAGGGTATTTCACTTATATGACAACAGATTGTCCACTTCACACTGCACCTAGGCTCATTACAGCGGAAAAACCTAGAAGAAAGCTTGTAAAAACAACCCCCGCAATTGCCAGAGCCACAACATGTGACTTACTCATATACCTCATGGCCGATCCGGTGAATGGTACATTGAAGCAGGTTCAGTTTATTAAGTGCGCACGCTACCTCTAAGCCATGGTCGCAGGCCCACAATATAAAGAGAACACAACAGATCAATGTGTGTTGTCCTTAACCTTTGAGAACATCAGGCACCCCTTCCAACCATTTACATTTGTATAACTTATAAGCTTAACTTACACGTACGTTTGTGTTTGATAATCAGTGACTTTTGTGTGCTAAAGTAAAACATTTCTGTTTATTGAAGCTTAATATAACAGAACATATATTAATATTGTCAACAACCAGGAAAACATACATTAAATAGATTTCAGGCCCTTTCATGTCTACTTCTAGTGGTTAGACTGGACACTTTTCAAACCATGAACTGAATTCCTTGTAGCCTACCATCTTGTCTTATCCACCAGATTATGCTGGTGCCTCTTCGTACATACTTAGACAACCAAAACCACCTTATTAAAAAAACTTTATGCGAAAATCGACAGCCATACAGTAAATGTCTGGTGGGAAACAAAGCTACTTAGCCATCAGAGTAAAGGAGTCAGGGTAATGTTGTTCCCAGATACTGGCTAGCATTATTAAAATGGCAAAAAGTAATGGAAATGTGAATTTCTTTTAAAAAAAAGGTCCTTGAAAGTCATGGAATTTAATATGTAGTTCTGTATGAGCCCCGGAGAAAATATGCCTTATTCATTTCTTCTAGACACTTAAACTGTTGCCAGTAAAATAACCAATGAAATCACAAGCCCTTCAGGATAGTATGTGTTAAAGCAAAGTCAAACTGTTTTCAGTTTAATAGCAGTCAATTTTCAGATACATGTAGAATGAAACAGCTTTTTGGTTGGGTTAGTTGTGATGATTTACTGTTGGAGCACATCACCTTCATATGATTAACATAACATTAAGCACTCCATAAGCAATAAACTATTCAATAAATCACAGATTAGACCTGGGCTTGTCTTTACAAAATGTGTGCCATATATGCTAAACCACAACAGAAAATTGGTACAGTGTAATTATATAAACTTCATTTTCCAATATTGTTACAATACCCACTACCTAAAGTAGTTTGGGTCAATGGAACAGCGAATACAACTATATGGTATTTACATATCCTGTTGAGCTGGTTGTCAGATTGAACTCCATAGTGGTGCAGCATGGTATACATGTAGGTTTGCTTTGTGAATATGTAAGCGAGTTACAGTACATCTACCATTGACAGTAACAAAATAGTGATAATGTCATTTATGACTCCATTAACTTTATCAAGTATTCTTGCATTCAAATTGGCCTGAATAGTCACTCAGTCTGTTATGTAATGTACAGCTAAGCACCATTTATTTTTGTTTGTTTGATATGGATTAAACCCTGTACTTAAGGTTTTATCACTCATATGACAGCTTACCAGCACTTTGGGTGAAGGAAACCACCACTGACACCACTGGCAGAAAACAAAAACATCACAGGACAAATAGAGGACACTCACAGGACAATACATAGACATCACAAACATATCGTCTTCCTGTTCCTCATTAGCTCAGAAAGCCCCCTGGGAAACAGGAAGCTCACTCCAAACACCCGCAAGCCCAATTTGAGTACAAATGGGAGTTTTCCTGTTACTATGGAGATCGGGAGTTTCTTCCAAGTTTTCTACCATTTATAGGCAATGTACATGTAAAGTCATCAAATCAAATAAATAGCCTAGATTATGACATTAGATACCAATCAAAGCCAATGTTTACACATAGATTTAGTATTTCTGTAAACTAAATGTAATTCCTCCTGATGGATGAGAGGCTTTATAACTGGCAGGGAAATATGGCCAACTTTACAAAAAATGATTTGCTATGACAAAAATGGAACAGGTAAAATCGTTTCTCGTTAAAATAATATTATAACATAATCTATTTATTCTGTCAAATATGATGATGGAATGCATGGATTCTATTTCTGATCACTATTCATTCATTTTCAGTCAAGCAAATAGAAATCAATCAAATTGTTGTTTTTCCCCTTGAAATCAGATGAGGATAATGGGTTTGAAGTGGTTGAGAGATTTGGCTTCATGACGCCATTTTAGAGAATCTATCTATCCATCACACACCACTAAACATGGCATCAATTCTGGTTTTTCATAAACAGAAAATTCTATCATAAAATTTATTTCTGAATATTGCCTTCTTGAATAACATGTGCACATGCAAGTGTTCTTCCAGTTACATGTACAACTATTACTTTATTATTAAGGCAAAATTATCTTTCTATCTAATAAAATATTTTATTATGCAATGTGATTCTAATATTGTGTATATAATATTTAAGAAATCACGCCAAAATTTCTTCTTACTAAATAGTATCAATTGATTAGTGTTCTGTGCCATGTGCATTTTTTTCTCCCTTTTGTCAGTGGAGTATTCCAACAGTAATTGACATTAACAAAAACATAAAATGTGAAATAAAAAAGTTGCTTACTTGTGAAAAAAACAAGCTCATGATTTAACTCATTAAAAATGCGGTATTCTTCTTCCTGAATGCATATCTGACTCGTTTCTTATCATTTGATTTAAGCCATCACTGTATTTTTTACCTTCATAACATTGCATATAGACCACTTAGTCATACACCAGGACTATGTTGCGTAGTAATTTTATGTATACTGTGAGGTTGTTGTCTGATTAATCACCTCTTATAAATACATCAGGACTATGTAATGATGTCATACAGCTATAGATTGATGCAATTTTTTTAAAAAGTTATTTAGTAACTTAAGTTTTCTAAAGTAAAAAAAATTATTTCATTTTTTCCCCACATTACACACACAAACATTTTTAAGCTGTTAAGACTTTTCATAACTGAAGGTAAAAGTAGAGATCCACAAAGTGACTTCCTGGAAGAATGTTTATCCCAAACCTGTTGTCGGTGTCAAAAAGTTAGATGGTACTTGATGGTTAAAATTTCATTTATAATTAAAGATAATAAAAAGATTTTATGAAGTTACAATTCTCCTTACCAAAAAAAAAAAAAGAGTCAAGAAAAAAATGCAGGCCATATTACAATACCACAGTTCTTCCAAAAATAGAATATCTCTCTCTATTTTGTACTTAAATATGATACCAAAAAAATTTATAGTGATGAGATATTTAAGTGACTGCCTTATAAGATTGTAAAATAACACATTAACATGCGTCAAGTCTCCCAAAACAGATATCCATATTAATTTAAAGATGCCATCTTCATTATTAATATAATCAAGCCAGAGTTTCACCTTACCAAAACAGCTAAAAATATCGCTTTCTCCATAAACTCAGTAACGTCCTCTCATAATACATTTTAATAGTATGTCTATTTTAATACCCTTTTATAATTGATGATATAATTTGATTTTAGCAACAGACAATTCTAACTATAGGGCCAAATAATAACATACTTCATCTTTAATTTTCATTCAAAAAATATTTATACTAGATTAAAGCTGTGCCATAATGATCACTCAAGTTTCATCTTTCATGTCATATAAAGGCATAATTTCATCTTCTCCAAATGAACTCAAAGAAATTGTTTTTAATAATAGTGGAGTATTTCAACATATTTTTCCTAAATGGACCAAAAGATCGAATTTGAGCAAATCCACAATAATTTTAATGCTAAATTATTTTTTTGTGACTTTTTTTTAGACTTTTTTTGAAGCTGTAAACAGCAGCTGACAAATCTTGAGATTTCTTTCTAACATTAGAACTTTTCTTCCTTAACAGTTTTTTATTTTATTTTTTTCATAAGAATCTTATAAAAGGCTCTACAGCAGTCAAAACAGTGTTCACAACATTATAAGAGTTGACACATGATATTGGTGAATACAAAGCAGACTCCACCTTTCTCCTTCACATACCTTCGTCAACATGGACAAAAATAAATTAATAATTCAATTAAACTGAACTAACCATCTAACTCAACTAAAAAAACATCCATTTCATAGAGAGAGAGCTAATATTTTGTACAATATTTTAAAATTAATTTTATCTTTCAGTCAGCCTCCTTTATGACTCTCCCACTGTCTGATTACTTTTCGATAGAAATTTCTAATTCTTTTTGCAAGTATTATGATACAATATTCCATAGAGAAACATCCTTTTCTTTTGACCTAGCAACCTAATAAGGAATTGTCTTGAGGCAGAAATCAATTCCATCGTGAAATATTTTACTTCAGGGCCAACCCATTACAACTCTTGACCTTTCTTTGACCGCAACATGCAACAGACATGAAAAGCATTACTTCAAAATAACACACTAATAGTGGTAGGATACAGTCAGAATCAAAAGTGTGTTTTGTTACTCAAGTTTTTATCAGAAACTATTGAAATATATGATTAGAATAAGGCATTTAAAATAGGCATGATTCAAAATTTCCATTCTTCAATACAGAAAACTGAGAAAATTAAAAAATAAATATGATACTTTTATTTTATGGTACTAATGTGAATTTCTATTTGTTAAGTCTTTTCTAAACCCCAAAATGATTGATTCTTCGTACTCAAGGGCATTTCACTTATATATTCTGATGGCAAATTATCCACTTCTTCCTCTCTGCCTTACATAAATACACCAAAAACCAGAAGGAAACCTAATAAAAACCATCTCAAGTCAGAGTTTGACTTAAGGCCTTCAACACTACATCGAAACGCGATCAGTTGTCTGACAGACTAACTACTGAACAAGGACCCAATATCAGTTGATGCATTAAATATATCAACACGTACTATAATTGAATGGGATGTTGCTAATGATATAAATACGTTCAGAGAAATGTCTTTATTAATAAGTCATGTTTAATTTGCTTTTTTTCCCTTCTTATTTTTAGATAAGACATGCTCATGAAGAAGAAGATTCTGTGAAGTGAACGAAGAATATCATGTTCACAAAAACTGAATGGCAATAAAGTGTTCCTCATTGACATGCCAACAAGTCCTCAATCATATCAGGTTTGGGAGTCTTAAAATCAGTCTAATGTGGTCAGTTTTGAAACAGGAGTTGGCTACCAGGATATGTGAGCCAGATTTCCTCCGTGAAATTTCCTGAGGTGTTATTTCCTATGGCGATAATGACACGATTGGTGAGTTATTATAAGCTAAGTGGATTGGATATGGACACCGGATATGTGGCAATCTCCTACGACTAAATCCACAACCTGAAAACCTGTTGGAGCAGCATGAGAAATATCTCTGGCCTTATCATTATGTAAAATGATATGGAATAAAAAAGATAGGCTTTGGGATGATAAAAGATCAAACGCTATCAGACCGGAGATTGTCACGACCACATCGTCTCATTTTCTCTAGATAAAATTCAGGATAACATGGATTACGAAAAATGATTAACTTGGACAGCTTAAAATTGAACAATCTAGAAATGTACACAAAGGAAGCTAGTATCAGTGTTACCAGATTTAAAGTACACAGATAAACCCTGACAAACAACCCTGCCAAAATCTTGTTTATCGTCACTAAAATCCACTCGCAATGAAAGACCAGAAAACTGTTTTCAACATAGTCAAATTGAATGAGATGAATTATTTTTCTTACATATCATTCAATCACCATTAGGCAGTTTCCAAACAAACAATGCCAATAAAGGCCAAAGAGAGACAAGTCAGGAAAACCTTTTATCACAGTTTCTTTTGAAGAACATGGCTGAGTCAGATTACTTAATAGGATATATCTGACAAAAACGTGCTAAAATAAAAAGGATTTGTGATTTATTCAGTGTCGAGGAAAAGTTGTACCAGCTTTTCAATTATCAGAATTATTGAAAAGCATTGTATAACACTGATAAAAGACTGTGCGTATGTGTTCTGATGCAGAGATATTTAAATTGTATGTAGTCTACTGAAGCAAAGTTTGACTAATTTATTATTGTGACAAGAAATGCTGCTCAACTTAACATGTGAATGTTCAGAAATGCTTTAAAAAGTGTCACAGGATTTGTGTCACTAAGTTTGATTTTATTTTGCTGTTGTAACATTAGTTTGGATATGTTCACCTATTAGTGAAAATGAGTGGTGTTACAGCAGTTGGTTTTCACACTGAAGTACTGCCAAACTGCAGCACTGCCAGTTTAAATATGACTTATAACAGTGATGTGAGGCATTGGAATGCAACAACCACGGCTGCACAGATTGAGGAGGTGGTTCAATACTGGCAGTTAACACCTCATCTAATGTCACGGAGATACAGTTCATTACCTGTGTTCATTCTTGTGACTGTCTTCATGAGCCTTGTCATTATCATCACGGCCTGCGGGAACCTAATGGTGGGCATCGCCTTGTACCGCTACAAAAATCTACGCACCATGTCAAACCTCTTGATAGGTAATTTAGCTTTGAGCGACTTTCTTCTAGCTACTACAGTTGTACCTATATCAACAGTTCATGACTTGTTAGGGTATTGGATATTTGGTGAAGTTGTGTGTACAATATGGTTATGTATTGACGTATTATATTGCACTGCTTCTATTTGGGGTCTTTGTACTATAGCAGTAGACAGATACACAGCTACCGTTTACCCCATGTGGTATCATGAGCAGCGTTCCCCCAAAAGAGCCCTAGTCTATGTTATCTTTGTCTGGTTATTTTCCCTAATAGTATCCCTCGCCCCTTTTATCGCGTGGAGGGAAATGATTCCTTATTTTTACCAGTTTCACAAACCCACCCAAACGCACGACTGCATTTTGTTTATGCTCCAAAGTTATGTCATGTACTCAGCTTCTGGCTCATTTGTGATACCATTCTGGTTGATGCTTTTCCTTTATGTGAGAATATTCATTGCTCTTCATAAGCGCTCTGTAGAACTTCAAAAGAAAGCGGCGATTCACTTGCCCAGGTCTGTAACTAAGGACACGTCTTCCCAATTTGCCAACGATGCTCCACAGCGGAAACGTAATAACGAGAGCTTTGAAATGCAAACTGTGGTTACAAAAGACAGTTTAACAGGAACCACGAGCTCAGAGCAAAATGAGGATTACCAAATCCAATACAAAGAGAACTTGGAATATTGCAAAAGTGACGAAGAAGAAGACTGTAAAAGCCTTTCACCGGGTGACGCTTCCGATAAAGACCTTATCCCCAAAAAGAACTATAATGGTATAATGGTGGTTAAGAACAGTTGCCAGGCTGTTGGGGCTTCACCAAATTCTAACCATCAGCAACATGCAATACTTAATCCCTTCCCTCTGATTAGCGATTCAGAACAGGAAACAGAGACAGATAAAAAGCACAAATATAAAACGAAAGGAAATCACTACAAGAGACTCTCCCTTCAACCCAGCCCCATCTCAGTCAGAACAAAGTTCATTAAAAGTGTTAGCATTAACTTGGAGGATTTAACAGTTGAAGATTACAGTAGTGCTTATGATGAGGAACCCGCTACACAAAAGAACCGTTTCAGGAGAGTCAGCAGACATTTCCTGTCTTTACCTTGGTCAAAATCAGGAAAAGCACTAGGCCGATCACATCTTACCGCCAGTATGAAACGGAGATTTGAACTACGGGAACAGCGGGCAACAAAACGAATGGCTCTAATTATGGTTTGTTTTATAGTGTGTTGGATGCCTTTTTTCTTAATGTACATTGCCCGCAGTTTGTGTAATCACTGTTACGTGAACTATCACCTTCAAGCTGCTCTAACGTGGCTCGGCTATGTTAACTCTGCACTAAATCCCATACTTTACACAATTTTTAACGAAGACTTCAGGAGAGCATTTCAGAGAATGCTTGGCTTATCACAGGCCCGACAGCCTCAAAAGGGGCACTAATTTACTGTAGCAATTCACCTGTTATAATGCCTTGCATGTTTACTCAAGAAAGAATTAAGACTATTCCCCTTTGAAATCTGTCTATTTTAAGCTTCCTGCGGGCCTTGAAGAATCAATGGTCTTAGGTGGCTGGTTGCAGACCATCTTTTGGTACCTTTGTGTTCTGAGAATCATAAATAAATAGACTTTGCTCGCTTCCAATCCCCTACTGCTAACAAAAGTTTGTTGAGATTTCTCAGGCAGTATTATTGGCACCATGGGTTAAGTCTGCGTCCTAACCTTACACTTTGAACTGGAAAAAAGCCTAATAAAAAGCAGACTTCCAATCTGTTTGTCAATCTCTGAATATCACCTCCATATGTTCCTCTTGAAATTGTCAATAAATATGCTCTTAATCTTAACAACCGTATCAGTCTTCTCCTTTTAAATGATTTACTACTTTGATTACATTTAGAACTAGTAATTCCCGACTCAGACATATAAATCACTAAGAACTGATCATAATTCCTATGTAAACAAGCCTCTGACAAACAATGTCGTTAGAGAACCTTGGAATGGAAGAAGATTTTTTTAAGAATGATGAGATGTCTGATCATTTCTTATCAATATACAGTTTCTCTATTCTTCATATAAACAAAGTTTTGGAATGGAATTGAATGCATAATTGTATATCATATGTTACAGAATTTCATTTCTTTCTGCTACAGAATACCCATGATGTATCTATGGATGAAATAAAGTTGATTATGATGGCCACATATCAGATGTCTTAACATCTCCATCTTTAAGACATAAAATAATCAAGATATACATGTAATTGTGTTAAATAAATGCGATTTCATATTCCAAGTAATTTCCAGATTCATAAATACTCTAAATAAACCAGGGATATCTATCTGAGAGCTATATCTTGTATAAATAATCATTGGTTGAAAGTGGCTTCCATTTATTGAGATTGCAATAAAGCGTATTTATAACTGTCTTTTCTTCATAATATTAATGTCCTAAAATAGCAACTTAAAGAACTTTTCCACATCATTTGCTAACCAGGATTTTTCCGTTGGGTTTTTTAAGAGATAAATATAATCACATTAACAAAAAAAAGTGTCTTTCCTGAAAATAAAACAATGTAACAAAAGCATTAAAGTTCAGATTACATTGATACATTTCGGAAACCATAAAAATGATTAAAATACCATAATTTAATAAATTTTTCAAATCAAGAATAGAATGAGCCAAATGAATTCATTTTTTACACTCAAATACATGTACTTATTGTAATAATGGTACCGATACTCTTTTCCTGTTATAACAAAGTAATTTACTTTTAATAAACATATTTTTTTTAAACCATATTTTTTTAAAAGAAAACTGATATGATATAAGCTAAGTAAAATGTGGAATTTGTGACATAGTTTTTCACTTAAATCGGTATTTGCTTTATGAAATCAGGCCCAGGCATAACATGTATGGTATACGGTAAAGTTTGGATACAATTGTAAAACCTCTAAAATTTTAAATAATGTCTGCATTACAAGAAGAAAATAAAAATGATGATTTAATGTGTCAAAAGAGAGTACATGCTAATCAGCATCATAAGGGTTGAAAATTTCGGTGGAAAACAATTTTTTTTTACATTATAATTTAAAAAATTTTAATGAGTAAAAAACAAAATGTTTAAGTCTAGGAGGATTTTTTCAATATGAATAGGCCGTCAATTTAAAACTCATGACGTGATTTGAAATAAACAGTTATTATTAGTAAAACAAACTGAATCAAAATTTTAGCTTGTCATAGTATTAGAAGCATCTTTGGAAATAGCAGAATGCGACGGGAATACTATTGAAAGCTCGGATCAAAAATAGGCTGGGGCATGGAAATTTAGAGCGTTTTGAGTAAAGATAATAAATAAGGAGTTATGATGAGATCAATAGGGTTATCATCTATTAAGTCCCTGTCAGAAATCCCCTCAAATAAACTGACGCTCAGCTGAATTACTGTGGATTGCAGCACCTCTATTCCGGAGAGAGAATGAAGGAAACTGGCAGTGGTAATTCAGCTGTGTGGACCTACGCTCAAGTGGAAAGACAAAATGCACACACATTTAACACTCCTGGAGTTTTTTGGCATTTAAAAAAGTAAAATCAAATTAAACATGGCAAAAAATATTTCAACATTTTTTTTGTATTTATAATAAATAAAGAATTTTTTTATAAAAAGCTAAACTGTTAGTGGTACAGAGTCACTTTTCACTCCATCTGTGTAAATGCAAAACTATCGATTTCAAATATGGTTTAAAACTTTTTAATTAGTTTTGTTTAATTTGTCTATGCCATTTAAACACAATAAAAAATGAGAGTTTAATACATAAATGGAACATAGATACCTTTTCTGTTTACAACAAACAGTACAAATAGGAAAAGGATTAAGCTCTTCAAAGACTGATTTATAGAAGTTCAATAGAAATACCAAGTGGTATTCCTTCTCCAAGAACTCTAAAATTAGAACCAAAGCTTGTCTATTTGCATTGTCGCCAACCAGCTACGACTTTTTGCAAAAATTCTAGATCCTTCTAAATCTTCAATTAATTGGAATGCAAGTTTAAATACGTAAAAAGGGTATAGAGATATGGAACCATTCCCGAGTTTCACGGATCTTGCATCCTGCCTCATAAAAAATCAGTAATCTTGTGTGACTTAAAATGAGTGAAGCCAACTTGACATAGCCCTAAAGGGATCGAGTGTTGTGTAGTGTAGCCCCACAAAAAGAATAGAAAAATAATAGCAAAATATCCTTGACTCAATACCAAAATGGCATGTTCACTGACTGAAGATTGGCAAGTCTTGAAATTTCACTCTGAGAGCTGGAGACTTTGGCACGTTTTGTGTTCTGAGAATCAATAGCAGCAATGAAAGGCAGTACAGAACTTCAATAATTGAGTACAAGGAGAAGAACATGAGAGAGAAACAGACCACTTCCCACACAACAGTTAATGAAAAAGTTTCTTATTAAAATTTCAAGGACTGTTAAAAATGGCAACAAAGACCACTATTTCATTACATAATTCCTGCACAAATGTGACTAAATTCAGATAATTATCAGTTTAATTGCGTGCACTTGAACACGAGAATAAAGGAAAGCATGTTTCAAGGTCTATTGATATGACAAAGCACTATTTATTACAGCCGAAGGTCAGGTTTAAGATCATCAAATGCTATAAATATTATCTCGCTAACTGAGTGATAATACTGAATTGCTACACGAGAAACTAATAAACTGGGAATTGTGTATAAAGCTGTACTATTACTGGGAAACGTATATTCACGAAGGGATCTATAAACATGTAGGCTACATGAAAAATTAAAAATCATCTTGAGGGGCTGAAGATAGATTCCTCAACATCGATAAAAACACCTGCTTAGTTTAAAATATTCAACATTTCCCTTTTCAACCATAAAAAATAAACAATATTTTATTGAAGTGCAAATCCAATCATATCATATTTAAAATACATAAGATTTTCATAACATCAAAGGGCTGTCAAATCATGATTTAAGTCAACTTTTATAATTAAAAAATTAAATTTTTCGGTAACATACTTACACAAGTTTTTCTGTCATTCCCTGTTACCATACATTCGAAACAGTGTATTATAAAAATAAAACCAGTCATCTTTTAAACTGTAAATTCAATGATTTTACAATAGATTTTTTTAAAAGCTGATATATTACATCATTTTTATGGCAATAATAACATTGTTAGGTTCGTTTGTAACAGTAGTTTCTATGATTTTTATTGAATTTCATAAACAAAATCATACTTAGTTTAGGCATTGATTGATAGGGGTTTACTTTATGTTCCTGGGTACTCCACTTCTTAGGTGACAATGTAATTCATAAGTAATTGACACTTGCACAACCAGAAAATGTTTTTTGTATGATGGAAAATGTAAATTTCTACAATGATAAGTAAAGACAGCATTTCTTAGCTTCATATTAGCCATTATCAATTTCTCAAAATAGATGCTGTCAAAAAAGTCAACCATCAAGGGTTTCTTGGCAAAGTCTATTACCACAGCTGTACCAACTATCGATTTATAGTTGAACCATCTAATGCCAGTTTCATTAGCGGATATGTTTCCCTAAATATCTATTAGCAAATTTTTCACTCTTCTTTTATTCAATATTTGTACATTTGCCATCTTTTGGTATAAATATTCCTCAAAATACAGTGAAATATCAAGATGTTACAAACTAATCCACTTTCAGTTTATTGGAACTTATTGACTGACTGACAATTGCATGGTCGCATTAGTGTTGAGGGTTATCAAAAGTTTGAATCACAACATTCAAATAAGGGATTATAACCACAAAAAAAACAACTTTCAGTTAATGGGCAGGTGTTTAATTATACGCAAAAACATTGCACTGTTATTATAAGCTGGTTCATGGGGAAAGCAACAACTTGAAAGGACTTCAGATCAGAAAAGAATGTTGTGAACATGTCAATGTGTTGTTTGTGAATTTTTTTATTTGGGGTTTAGCATCGTACTAAAGAGTATTTCACTTATATGATGACTGATTGTCCACTTCACACTGCTCCTTGCCTTATTACGGTGGAAAACTGAGAGGAAACCTAGTAAAAACCACCCCAACGATTGCAGGAGCCACAACTTGTGACTTATTAATATACCTTAGGGTTGACAGTTGGACTAGATCCTGTGAACGGTACATCAAAGTAGGCTCAGAAAGAACACTCGCTAACCACTAATCCATGGCCACCGGCCCGAGGATAATGAAAGCTTTACATGTATTACAATAATGTCAGATGTACATGTACCTACCCTGGAAGAAATGTAAGGGCAAACAACTAAGGAGAGTTGTCTGACCATTATGTGCATTTTCTCCTTTTTTAAAAGTTCTATTTGACTAGTTTCTGTTCTTTAAGTCTATTTTCTTGTTTTATCAATATCGTGACACTGACCTGTGTTTATTGTATATTGTCTTTCCTGTTTTCTTTTCACTTCAAGGGTTCTGAATTACATATATAAATAGTTATTTTTTGTGTGTATTATTTCACATGTTTGGTGTAATTATATATTCATCCTAAGTTACATGTACAAAATATTAAATACAAATGCAGGGTAGACATGTTTGCAAAATACACATCTTCAGCTTCACTTTACAAAAAAAAAACCCTAAGACCCGTAAAAGAACATAGTTGTGCCAAAAGACACCAACTCTTAAAATACGCATGCAGTGGCTAGACAACTGATGTATTTGTTCAATATTTCTCTATCGATTCCAGTTTGTTTGATCAGGGTTAAACGCCATACTTAATGTTATTTCACTTATATGACAGGGTGCCAGAACAATGGACAATGGAAGCCACAATCACCACCACTGGCAACAAAACAAAAAGACAGGCCAATCACAAGACATAATGCGAAGACATCACAAACAGATTGGCTCTTTATTGTTGCTGAGCACTGAGAGCACCAGGGCAACAGGAAGCTCCCTCCAACCATTTTCCAATTATGTTTCATAACCGAAATGACAAAACAAATTCTATAAAAAGTGGATCATTTTGAGTTTCTAAAATAGGCCAGTAGATATAGGCTGTGGAAGCAAAAATGTAATTAAAAAGGCTTATGTGAAAAGGAAATTATAACTTTCAAACAAATGATACATCGACAAGGACTGTACTATACTTGTAAAATATTGAGATTATCCAAAAGAAGGAGTAGCAAAGAAGGTACAAGGTTAACCAGTATTACATTGGGAAATAATGAAGTAAACTCTTGGCAAAAACCATTTTTAAAATTCACTTAAACCTATTCAATTTCTTCTTTTTTTTTACAAGTTGGTGAGCAAATTTTCTCGTCAAGAATCGTATGATGTCGTTAGTACAATTTAATTAACCTTTGTAATTGTGGAAAACAATTTTAACAAGACATAAAAATTAAAAAAAAATAAAAAAAGAAAAAGATCACTGAAAAAAAGACACCCTCACAAATCAGCTTCAGATAACCTCTCAACAAAGTGCCCCAAGGTTCAAGAGGCTTTTGCCACCAACCAGATGCAATTAGCATAACAGAGTTGTTCGATCGAGATTTAACACTGTACTTAAGGTTATTTTACTGATATGATGGCATGTCAGTCCAATGAGTGAAGGACACCACCCTCGAAGTCACTGTTAATAAAGACAAGACAGTACAATTAAAAGACAAAATAAATAGAAAACAGATATATTTCCTGTTACCCCTTTGCTTCAAGAGCACCAGGGCAACATAAAGCTTCCTGCAAGCATCAAAGAAATAATCCAGCAATAGCATAGTTGTTTGCATATTGAGATGACAATGGCAGGTGGCAGGTCCAAGTTGCCAACACAGCACTGACTAACAGCCTGTGGCCAGTGGTGACATCCTTCATACAGGATATCACAGGCTCTCGTGTTTACCAACTTATTTGTTCACTTGTAGTATTTCTTGTAATATTTTTCTGAGAACCGAACACACAACTCAGAGGTCCTGGATAATTTACAGTTCCTAAAATAGATCAACACTTGTAGGTTGTGAAGGTAGAAATTTAGATACAGCTTAATGTGGGTGGACAATGTTGTCTTTCAAATCAAGACAGGAAAAAAAATAGCAGGGAAACTAAGCAGACCATTCTAAACCACATAAACTATTTGGTTAGTGTAACAAATCATGTCTTACAGACAGGAAAGGTTGTGACAAAAGACCAAGAAAGAAAACAGATGGAGGAAACTACAAAAAGAGGAGATAAGAGAAGAAATAGAACAAGAGCTCAAAGGAAAACAATATCTTGTTGTGGATGAGATTTTTCAATAATTTTTACTCCATATTATTTCTGGATAACGGTTAGCCCTTTGTAATATCTAAATGGTGATGGTCATTTAGTTATAATACATTCATGTACCAATATATATTTTGAATAAATAAAGAGAGAAAAATATTCTTGCTTCTACCAGGATTTGAACCCGGGACCTATTCATGCTGGACAAACAATAATAAAGGGGTTTTGATTTTGGGTTTATACCATACTTAAGGTTATATCTTCTCTATGGCCGCGTGCCAGCGTAATGAGTGCAGGAAACCACACTGAACGTCACTGCCAATAAACAACAAAAAGGCAGGACAATTCACTAGACACAAAACAAATACGCCACAAATGATCAGCTTCCCATTGCCCTTTAATAGCTCTGAGGGCAAAGGAGCAACAGGAAGCTGAAAAGTTAATCATCACAGACATAGTCACAAACACACAGAACTTACAATGAAATGGCAATGCAGGCTAAAACAACATTGGTCTCATGATGAAACTAAATGAAACCCGGAGAAATTCACAGATTTCACAGAACCTAATCTAAAAAAATCAATTCTGTACATTCCAAGAAAAAAAATCTGGTTTTATAACCTCATCTAGATTAACCTTCACATCAAAGATCTATTAAAACACACAGTCGAGAGTTGTTTAATTGAATAAGAAATTTCTAGTAAAACCCATACCAAATAGGTTTATTTCGTTTACCATGTCTTCCCCCAGGTTTCACTGGGTTGTTATGCTGAGAAAAACTGGTCTATAACCCAAAATAACAACTGGTCTATAACCAAAAATTACCTATCTGATCAATGTTTTATGTGTTGTTGGAAACAGATAAACAAGCATTGTCTTGCCATGCTTATAAAAACTCATTTTAGGAGGTCCAATTGACAAGTTTCCCAAACATTCAAAATTATTTGTCTAAAATTGGTTTATCCGCACATCAGATAAAGTTGTATGATTAAGTAACTTAAGTAAAAACATTGTTTTTCATAACTGTGACAAATTTAAATGATACTAGAAAATTTTAGATGACAGCATTTCGGTTATGCCAGAAAACATTACAGTACAGAGTACCGACATGTGGTGTACTTAATGACAGTTCACTTGTTTTAAACAACATGCCAAATGATAACATAATTGTGTAGGCTGCAATAGGAGAAATTGATTGAATACTTATAACTGGAAAACAAAATAGAAATGAGTCTTACCTAAGGGTAGAAAAACTAGGATTTATTGGATTTTCAAAGTCTTCTTCAAGTTTTTTTAGGTATACATGTACTGGCCACCCAATCCCATCAAAACAACCTTGTGAGCTGAAATAGCATCGGGCTACCAGTAATATTGTAGGGTAGACAAACAGATAAAATACTAGATACAGTGACAAGACAATTTCAAAGACTTCAATAATCAAAATTGAATTCATTATGTTATTATATTGAATTATAAAAAAAAATCATAAGATAGACCCAGAAAAGAACCAGCCACAGAGATATTTTGAATAAAGTATGAATTCTAAGACTGTGGCAGGCAGTAGTAGATAACGGCATTGCTTAACCTGTTTAACTTAATGACCAATACTGTGATAGTTATAGTACCTTACACTTGCTATATTGTATACTGTACTCAATATTGATCAGTACTCCTGACAACAAATTTAAGGTCTGACAAAAAATACATCTTTTCAAGAAATTTAAGCTCTACTTCACGTAAAGATGCCGTGTCTCATCCCTGAAGATGGTACAGGGAATCCTTAATGTTGAAACAAGCTTAAAAGTCAATTCATCAATAAAAGGGGCTTTTTTAGCAGGTGATAATGCAGCCCTTGAGGGAGGAAGAAATAACTTCATTTTTCCAACTCCTTATCTATAGGGCAGATGTTTTAAACACTGGGCAATCACATCGATTCTTTGAAGAGAAACTGTCTTAATAACATCTTAAGCTTCATGGTGAACCAATTATAGCACGTTAGTCAGTACAAAGAGAATATTTATTGTGTTTGGGTCCCATCGTGCAATGGAGACAGAAAACAGGCTCACATAAGTTACACTGTCCGGGTCCTTGGACAATACACAGAAACAAAAAATCACACATATCAGACCAATGCGGTTTTCTGTGATGTGTCAATTACAGTCACAGCTACCAAGTGTCTTGGAAGAGCCTCTTTAAACGGCTGAGTTAAAGTATTTAAATTTAACAATTACAGAAGTAAAGAATTTGTTATTATGGAAGTCATATTTTGAAATTATTGGAAAGTTAGAAATGTATGCTATGGTATGGGTACATTGATAGTTTCATAAAAAGTAAACTATTATCAAAAACATGTCAGAGCTTTCATGTTACAAAATAAATAAATGTGCGCTTTTTTTAATGAGAAATATATAGCTGTTTTGAAAAAAAAATTGTGAATTTGAAATATATTTGGCAAAACTTTTTGGAGACATCAAGTCATAAATTCAATGATCACAGAATGGTTTTGATGTGCACAATCAACAATGTTCTTAACATTGAGTCAACTGGGCTATATTGGAACAAAAACCAAATGGCTATAACATCAAAAATACATTAGAATAGGGACCTAAAGAGACAAAAGTGTTCACGTTTGACCTCAGTATATTAAGTCACAGTAAATTCAGGCCAAAGCAATTTTATTTGGGACTGTTAAAATCTTCTTTACTGATGAGTGTGAAGGACGAGCTAAGCATGGAGCCATGGCTGGGAGCTTTTGAAGAAATGTTTATACAGTTGACTTAACTTGTCTCAAATGATATAATTGATGGCCATCTTCATTTTCATTGAAAGTTTTTTCCATTGTTCGAATGTACGAATTGAGTTACAAAAGCATTAAATAGGAACGAAAGTAAAATTCTATTTTGCTGTTTTGCAAGGGATTTGTTTATAGATTACGTATGAAATTTTTGGTCTACAACTGAGTTACAAAAGCATTAAATAAGAACGTAAGTAAAATTCAAACAAGCTCAGACAATGACATGGTTTATAAGATATCTCGTTTTGAGATATCTTTAGTAGCCCTTGTGTCTTATATGAGGCACACACAAGAAATGTTGATAGATATCAAGATGAAAAACAAGAAATATTTTGACAAGTTTTGTGACAAAACAGTCTTTGCTTATAACATTTCACCAGGTGATCTTTAAAAGTTTTTCATAAACATATATCAGAAAATATAAAAAAAAATTTTAAGTAAAATTAATTAAAACCAAATTGAATGAATAAGAATGGACTATAAGATAAGACCATTTCACAGAAACATAAACATAAAGTAAACAATATATCTGTAAATCTGGAACCAAATTTTTTTTCCCTGAAAAATCAATCACAAGATCCATTTAAGTGTATATTTCATGCTAAATGGATTGGTATACATGTACTTTATGAATCTGAATGATTCTCTTCTTCATGAAGTACCAAACAAAAAATATGAACCTAGAGTGACCTTTCCTAACAGCTGAAATGAAGATGTGCCAAAGAGTTACCTACCTTTATCTAAGACAGGAGGAGGCCTGTACTTGAATCCTGACTGACTCCACAACATTGGGGCTGATCCTCGCACTTGAACAAAGCTTACGACATGAGGGGTATACTCTAAAATCTGTGTTAACAAGAAAAAAAGTAATTATCTAAAATTATCTGTTGAGAGTCATTTAAAAGAAGTATCATGAACAAAAGAAAATTCAAAATTGTGCTTGTTTGGACATGCTTGGACGTCTACAATATTATAAATTTGGCTCCTGTCCTGCTTGAGCCATGAAACCTCTCCAAAAACATCCACACATAAAAGTTTGATTGCTTGTACTTTAATGTTGTACTAAGCTTCAATTCACTTATATGAAAACAAAATGTCAACTTCAGTCAGGGCAGTTTCTCGAAAAATTTCCCAGGGTCATATCCCAAATTATTCACACCCAAATCAGGATTCTGAATCCGCTTTTAGCTTGATTTTAACAGGAATTTATGAAAATAGTAATATACGCACATTAATTTAGGCTTGAAATAGTTTGGGCGCCCATACGTTTTCCGTAACTAAAATGGCTCTGGATATTCCCCTGCCAGTCTTACTTATTACAGTAGTGTTTGTTAAATAAATTTTTAATAGTGGGATTTTTCACTAGACTTTCGAGAGTTTGGACAGAAGTCTGGAATAGAATCTGCATGACATGGCATATCTTTTAACATCAGAGTAAAACTATACTCTATCCATTTCCGACTATTTAATAAATAATACAAAGAACTCACTTGAACTAATACCTATTTTGATAAATAACATGGATTTAAGACACATTTGATATTTAAACTAACTTTCTAAAAGACACACACAAAAAAAATATATATATATATATTCAAATAGAGTCCAATGTTGTTGATGCTGTCCCTTTAATATTTCAATCTATTTATGTCAACGGGAGAAGAAAACTCTTTAGTTTTATATTTATTTTTTATTGCTTGATACTATACAATACATAATTCATGTATTTGAGGTACTTTTCTTTGTTTCCTTACAAATCACGCTGATAGCGTTTAACATATGTTGTTGTTGTTGCGGTCGAGACCATGAAGCACAAATCTTGTAACATAATATGCATGTTATGTCATCAAAACAAAGACATGTAGTTTCATGGGTAAACCAAACAGGAGGCTCTTTAGCAACAAAACTGAATGTCTGCTTTCTATGGAAAATTACTAAAGCTAGTTAGAGCTGATGACCTATACGACTCACTATGCAT
>JARFOD010111961.1:0-15349 GCA_031763545.1 Mopalia muscosa
CGCTAATTGGTTTGTGGTAATAGTCA
This sequence comes from Mopalia muscosa, assembly GCA_031763545.1. Lineage (NCBI taxonomy): Eukaryota > Metazoa > Mollusca > Polyplacophora > Chitonida > Mopaliidae > Mopalia > Mopalia muscosa. The sequence continues at coordinate 27 of JARFOD010111961.1, forward strand.
GCAGGTAGTCAGTCGAGGTGAGATAATCTCGTTAATCCCTTCCGCCCTTCGGCATGCATAACCTTTAAACACGCATTTTACGATTTAAATCTAAAAAAAAACATTCTAAAATACTAAATTTTTTGGTCAAAATTTTTGCATTATGAAGATTATGAAAAGAAGATTTCAGAAAGGCAAAAAAACAAAAAAGTCAAAATTTTACCCCTGACTAGCGTTAGAGTCCTTAATTTCACCACGATACAAGCTGGAACGACCCCAGAGTGTCTGTCCTTTTTCTTTTTTATATACATGGACTGTCTTTAGGGTACCTAGTCCCTGCGACAAAAATTGGCCTTATTAACCAAACTCCCAATTTTAAATATGCCGATTCTGCGTTATGGTGGCTTTGTTGCAATTAAACTATTAATATAATGCAATACTACATATTTTAACTGCTGAAACCGGTTAAAAATCACTCGCCTATAAGTTTGAAAGCTGTTAGATTCTAGCCAAACCACCAATTTTGGGGGGAATCCTAGAACATGATAGATCACACCCAAAGGATATGGCACTATTATGCCATCTTCAATAAATCAAGATCGCACCGGACGCGTCACTGGAGACAATCGGGCCTTGGTGACTGCCCTTACAGATTCCAAACTCTTAAATGGGTTACTTGAAGCTCTCTGACATTTCTCCAGATGTAAACGAATTGCCCTTCGACTGTACATGTTTTATGCAAGCTTGTATTGACACAGTTTTAATAAGAGATGGTCCCTGGCGAATAGCTAACTGCTAACTGCCAATCGCAGACTAACTTCACAGACATTTTTTTCTCAGTAATTTTTCGGCTGCAATAACTTCATATTTACCTCATCTTCGAAGGGCTTCCACAAGCAGCTGAAAACTATAACATCCGTCTGTTATTTTTTCTTTCTTATGATGCACTGTTTTTTGTTTTAATTCAACTCATTTTTAGTAGTAGCAGCTCCAGCTGTTGTGTCCTCTGTCCGTTTTGGGGATATGTTGTGTGTATCTGTGATCTGGAATTGGTGATTTCGTCGCGTTTTGCATTCAATCGATTCAAGTTCCGACCTTAATAAAACCGTATAAAACATATCATCTATGAGTTAAAAAAGAGGCCCAAAGGCTTTCTATGCACAAAGTAATCCTGCCTACCGAAAACTAAAGCAGGAAGTTTATCGTGCATCATGGATGAAATGTTCTCTGAATGAGTTTAACTGGTCCATAGTCCATTCGATGGACATTTAAATAAATTCGCTATATGCAGGACTAAAATTCGTGCAAATAAAACGCTGTTTTCCCAGGAATTGATTAGAGTTTTGATATGAGAGATTTATAAAAAGCAATATCGTCACGTTGATCATTTGGTACAAGGCTGTATCGTCATTTTGATAATTTGGTATAAGGCTGTATTTGTCTAGTTGGTAATTAGGTAGAGGCTGTATTTTCAAGTTGGTAATTTTGTACAAGGCTGTACCGTCATGTCGGTAATTTAGTACAACACTGTATCGTCATGTTGGTAATTTAGTACAACACTATATCGTCATGTTGGTAATTTAGTACAAGGCTGTACCGTCATGTCGGTGAGTTAGTACAACGCTGTATCGTCATGTTGGTAGTTTGCTACAAGGCTGTATCGTCATGTTGGTAATTTGGTACAAGGCTGTAACGTCATGTCGGTAGTTTGGCAAAAGGCTATATCGTCATGCTGGTAATTTGGTCTAAGGCTTATCGTCATGTTGGTAATTTGGTACAAGGCTGTAACGTCATGTCGGTAGTTTGGCACAAGGCTATATCGTCATGCTGGTAATTTGGTCTAAGGTTTATCGTCATGTTGGTAATTTGGTACAAGGCTGTAACGTCATGTCGGTAGTTTGGCACAAGGCTATATCGTCATACTGGTAATTTGGTCTAAAGTTTATCGTCATGTTGGTAATTTGGTACAAGGCTGTAACGTCTTGTGGGTAGGTTGGCACAAGGCTATATCGTCATGCTGGTAATTTGGTCTATAAGGTTTATCGTCATGTTGGTAATTTGGTGCAAGGCTGTAACGTCTTGTCGGTAGTTTGGCACAAGGCTATATCGTCATGCTGGTAATTTGGTCTAAGGTTTATCATCATGTTGGTAATTTGGTACAAGGCTGTATTGTCATGTCCTTAATTTCGTACAAGGCTTTTTCGTCATGTTGGTAATTTGATACAAATAAAACATCACTTATCAGCATGGCATGTTCATTTCTAAAATATTTCCCTTTCTTTTCAGTTAATTTTTAACAATGTTGCTCAAAAATGCCTTCAATTAAACCGTTACACAGGACGTTGCAGCGAATATATAAGCGGATATATGGTCCAGTTTCCAATGATATTGTATTCCGTAGTGGATTTATTATGTACATACATGTATCCCCTAATTTTGTAATATTTCCCTTGCTTTCCAGTAATTTTTCTGAAATGCCTTCGGTTTTAACGTGGGACCGGACTTGTGTGTCTATTGTTGGTTATTTGAGAAAAGTGCATAAACCTTTTTTCGAAGTGATCATAACTTTGCCAACAACAACTAAAATTACCCCGATTAACTCAAACATGATCTGAAACTCGATATAACAAAGTAGTCTTCTAAATATGAGTTGAAACCACTGAGGCATTATGAAAAAAGTTTGATTGTCTCGGCTTATGCAGACTAACAATGGAACAATGGAAACACAATGTAAGTTGCTGCTTAAGGTGGAAAATGTGTTAAACATAAATCTGCATAGCTGATTTTGCACCAGTAGATTTCATTATTTACTTTCATGTACTATGGAGGCCCTACGTTCAGTACTTTCAGCCTGTGACTACTTGGTAATTTTCACTGGTAGAGACTGTTATCCAAAAATAAGAAACAAATTGGCATTGTGTGCTTACATTGTAATTATGTGTAATATATTCATTAGAATAATTAACTGATTTATCCAGCATTTATATCATAAAATACATTACCAGTTTTGCCTGATTATTTTGACAGCTCGGAATCCTCTTCTAACTCAGATGTTGTATTATTCCACACATCCTTTGTAGACCAATTCCGACACTAGTCTGGTCCCACTATGACCCAGTATAGTTTAATATTGTTGCAATTTTGCGTTACAGTAAAAAACAAAATTAAAAAGTTAGTTAAATTTTAAATTCGTATGTATAATATTAAAGAAAAAGCTGAATGAACCTTGTTTTGTTAAAATAATATTAAGACTAGTTTTATTTACATAAGTGGCGTAAAAGAAGTAGCAATTTGAAATAGTAGCAATTCAAAGCATTTTTTAAAAAAGTATTTTACTCTTTAGGTTTTAGAAAAGAATAATTCATATGGTATTGTACTACATTACAATGTGAATTACAATATATCTGCCAGCATGTGTCGAACACTTCCTTATGGATTCAAAGTAAAAGGGTAAAACCTAAGACCAATTCATGGACAGTTAGAGTGTATTTAAGGTTGTACGGTGTTACCTTAGCTGCAAGTAGCATCGGGTGTGGCTTCTTTCGTGTATTGGGTTTTCCAACGAGGACAATTGTTTATTGTGCATTACGGGGTGATATAAATTGGAATATGTATAGTACTTTTCTGTGTTGGATCTGGGGCTGGTTGCTCATAGCTCTGTTTAGTTAACGGTCTTTTATATGACGTTAAGTTACAATCCATTTTTATTTTGACGTGACTTTGATTACTTTCTGACGCCACGTCATCTAACTGGTTGATAGGCTGACGCAGCTTTGAGCAACCGGTCCTTGTTCTATAACTGTCCTACTGTAAACGGTTTTATGGTCTGCACAGAATACTGCATTTCCTTTTTTTTTTTTTTTTTCCTTTGATTGAACCGAGGACCTGAAGCACCGTCTAACGAAGGACAGGAAATTACTTCTGGATGAAGTCAAGATCGTTTCTCGTTAAAGAAAATTCTTCCAAAGGTTTGTGCTTCCTAAATCTATTCATAATTTAATTGTTATGTCTTTAGACAACTTCAAACCACCGCAAAGGGCAGATAGAGAACAGCTACGGAATGTCATTTAGTGAGTACAAAATTGATCAAAATCATTCTAAATGAATGCTGTGTGAATGATGCATACAACTAGTTCACATAATCTAAATTCGGGACACAGAACCAGTGGCTACGTATACCAAAAACCTATTAAGCATTTCTCCTTTTTGTATATATAAAAAATGAAAATAAAAGAATTATTTTGTTGTATAAAGGAAGAAAATATAATTGAGTTGTTGGGTTTAACTTGTAAATACCTCAGCTCTTAACTTTTAATGTACGATAAATGTATCAATATTAAATTAGCTTGTCAGTAGCTTATTTTACTATTTATCTCCGAGACATTCATTGATGAGGTCATTACTTTAGAGAGTCTGTAAATCTAGCTATAACGAGGGCAATTTTCGCAAACAACATGATAAATTAAAAAAAACAACATTCAACAACGCTTCGGAAGTAAAAAAGATACAACAATAAAACTCTGTTCTACCAATCTGTTTCTACATTTGATAAATTATCGCCTTTACTTAACGCTAAATTATGTTTACAATTTGACTCAAAAAAATTAATGTCCCTATTTTAGTTCGCCTGGTGATTAATCTTTCTTAAGAGGGATGTAAGAAATCAATAAGTATATAGCCTTCCGATCCAGTCGGAGATGTTATATTCCAAATCTAGGCATTAAAAATCCAATTTGCTTTCTGTTGGCCACTTTTATTAAATTGATATTCGTTTGGTAGAAACAATAAAAAAACAATTGCCATTTTAGCACAATAACATAAAGGCTGAATTCAATTGAAAGTTTCGTAAAACATTATTTTTTATTAAATTAATTGTTATTTTGTCTGACATAGTGAATGCCCATTATGAAATAATATAGTCTCGGTTCTAGAACAAATGTAATGGATGCAGATTTTTTTCTTCCGCTACATTCGTTCAATATACATACTATATAACTTTAGGTATGGCGTTAAACCCCAATCAATCAAACCAACAAATATTCAGGAATCTGAGCACTCCTAATTTGTACTTAGGGTCAAAATGTATGAGTCGTTTAGTAATTTCTCATGTCAAGCCTCTGACTTATTTCACAGATTTCTTCTTTTAGGTTTCGAAAATTGCTTCCACAGACAATTAAGTGTATTATTTGCTAACTTAACGTGTATAATTCGCTTGGGAGTATAGGCAATTACTTGTAATGAGGATGGATGTATATATAACAAAGCAGGCTTGTGTACTAAGGTAGCCTCCGTGTTACAGAACATGCAGGCAAAGCAAGGGAATTAATATGCATGCAATTGTTTTGTTATAATACATATCGGATCGCCCTTTTGCCCTGGTGATCTTGAAGTCGATATGCTTGTGATGTTTTTTTATTGGGTCGTGTGATTGTCCGGTCTTGTCTATCTTTGATTGTAAATTGGATCCAGTCTGGTTTGATTCATACATTGGACTGGCACGCCCTCCAATGGGTGAGATAATCTTAAGAACAGCTTAAATCACCACACTATTGAAATCCACAAATAAATTCACACGGTTAAATTTTAAATTCGTTTAAAATATGTAAAGATTTATGTAATAGTTTATGAACACAATCTATATAATCTTAATAAAGGTTCTCTATTCTAGGTAAAATGCCACGTGACGTGTCAGCTCCATGTCAACTGCCACGATTGGCTATTCACGCATTTTCTCGCGTTACTTGTCATGTACCGGGAGTCGGCCAACGTACTATCTTTAACGTCACGTTACGTTTTACATAGAATAAATGATAATAAAGCCAATAGTGCACGTAAATGCAAGTGCTCTTGGCCAATTGAGAAAAAGTCAAATTGTTTACACAATCTAACCATATACATTTAACGTTTCTATGCATCTTGTTAGATCCTGACTTTATATTATACCAAAAGAATGATCAGAAAGGATAAATTACTTATACTTATTTTAATGATATTTCGGACATAAATATTTTTCTTATTAAGATAAATAATCCTCACCTTAAAAACACATGTGGGGCCTATAATGAGTAAAAGGTGGAAAATTAGTATACAAAACAATTGCAAAAAGTACGAGTGCCTGCACGGTTGCGGATGGCTGGAAGGAACTTCCTGATGCCTTGGTGATCTCACGGCAGTGAAGCCGATCCACTTTGTGGTTAGTGGCGTTGAGGGTGGATTTCTTCATTCATTGGGCTGCCACGCCGTCATTTGAGTGAAATAACCCTAATTACGGCGTTCAAACCCAACCAAACAAACACACTAAAACTCGGTTATTTCAGTAATTAGCATTTTTTTCGTAGCCTGTGCAACAGGAAGGGTTATTTCCATGACTTGCTATAAGCAGATTATTTAATCAATATTGCCAGAACATTAGCCAAGATAAATGACCCTGAGAGCTGTTCTGTGTCTCCAAGGTCACGCATGTTGTCAATTATTGGCGAACAGTTTTACTGTCTATTCATTAACACTCTCCCAAATGTTGATAGCAGCTATATAATCCTGACCTTACTGAAAGGTCATGGTTCATGCTCAAATTGATTTCTATGAATAGTGTTGTCTGGAAAATATAGAAATCGCCTTCTATCGATAAATGCTACACCGACGTAAATTCCACATTGGCATCAACTTATGAGTTTACCTGTAGACTTAACACGACGTTTCGGTCAGATCTCTAGATATATACAGAGTTTTGTTTCTGGAATAGTCAGTGATACCATGCAGCCTTTTAATATAAATATAAACCGAGTTAAGTGTACATTAAAGTGTATTTTCAGATATTTCCCACTTACTGTCAATTATATGTATTCAATTCAGTACTGTGCAATAATGCTTAATATGTTGAAATGTCGGAGATATTTTTATGTCGAACTTGAACTTAAATCACCCGGTAGCCTTGTTAACGTTGGGGAAATGTGGTTCATTTATTGTTTGCCAAATCCCCATTTGCCTTTCTTTCGCCGTGAATGAGGAATTAGGATTTAAGCCCCAAGGGCCAGTAACCTTATTTTTTGTTATACACGAAAAGGGCATGTTTACCGAATAAAAGTATGCAGAACTGATTGGATGGTGGATATTTAATCTGTATTAAACCGATAAGTATGTATTTCAAGTTTTAAGCTCTGCAGCCAAATTGGTTGCGAAGCGATTACGCTGTATAGCTATGGAGGACTTGATTGGCTTCAATGTAGTAGAGTTAAATAAAGTTAATTTAACAGTTGTCTTCGAGGGATTACAACAACCGTATACCAGCAGCAAAGTTCGCTTTAAGCTGCCAAGGATTGCTTTCGCTGTTTCTCTGACCTTGACCTTTACAGTCACCCAACTTGTTATAAGGAAACTCACGTTACAAATCCGCTGAATTATATACTTGCCGATTATACATCAATCAGCCACTATTTGTTTTTTATTAGTCTTTAGTTGGATGTCTGTCTTAGATGTTTTTTCTACTTTGGTTGGTTATTGGTTATAGGATTTGTGGCGTTTTTCCATCCTTTTGGATGATTCACGCCATTTTTCTACTTTGTGTTTACACAAATTTGATACTGATGGAGAAATGGAATATACACCTTGTACGAAATACATATTGTCGACCAGAGCAGGTGAACTAAATAACGCATGTCATTAACATGTATTAGGAGACAAATATTTACACGGTAAACAAGCAAAAATTAATACAGATACGATTGGGTACAATCCTGAACATAATGTGTATGGTTTAAATCCACGCCGATCTCTATTTCGGCAGATAATTGCGATTCGTAATTTACTATAGTTGTCAAACATGTCCACTAATCTGTCAAACTGCAGAGAGTTGTGTTTTATAATACCAATGTTCTATGTAATGGCTTTGTCGCATACCTACTCTACGATAGGCCTTTGATCCTCTGTGTACACTGGATTCGCCTAATTCCCAGTGGATATATGGCCCTTCTAAAAGTACCAGAATAGATATTTATATATTTTTCATTTTTAGGTGTTGATCTGTGCAGGGGTTTTTTTTTTTTTTTACAGTGATCCATTGTTTATTATCTTTCTCACAAAAGGCTGAATTTGGCAACAGCTTGGAATTCACAGGTGTGTTTTGGATCGACGTCGAAGGCATAGTTGTCAGATGTGGTGGCGTAACACCGGGTTGAAATCAACTCATGGGACTTGTCAGCTTCGACTTCCTCATATCTCCAATTCCTCCTACCCAAGCTACTTGGGAAGATTGACGGGGAAAATCAGCCAACATCTTCCACTAATTGATCATTATAAAGGCCTGTTTCTATTTCTAGTTTCTTTTTCTGAAACCTGATGATTGATGTCTGTCTCGTGTACAATGAAGATGGCTAGACTAAATTCATCTTTGTGGAATGTGAAAATAACAGCGTAAAGAACATCACCGGTTCGGAATTCAGTAGGACATCTCGTCGTTCAGTAGGACACTCTCGTCGTGCTGTATGGCTAAATACACATCAATTTGTCCTCGTTCTTAGGCGTTTTTTTGTAAGTCTTGGACGTTCAGATTTTAGCCAGATGAGTTAAAAGGTGTTGCGATTTCGCTCAACGCCTGCATGTGCATATAATTCTTTTAGGTGTCCATTTTGTATACCTGTAAAATGGGCCATTACAAATCGTGTACACTTTTCGTGATGTCAAGCAGTTCCCCCAAAATATACAGATTTATTTTTAATTTATTTAATCAAGGATAACGAAATGTAAATGATATATTGCAACACATATCTACCTGAGATTGTGTGGCATTAGTTACATAAATGAGGGGTTAAATCTTTGTAGATCTGCCACAGCAAAACTTTTAGCCAGAAATTTTTCCATAAAAAAGTTTATAGTAGTTGGTGGGCAAATATCGGCAAAATCGACAGTTTTAGCACAGTTGTCTTCGTTATCACTATACATCTTCTTTGTCGAACAGCATGAACGCTCATCTGGCACCTAAATAATATGGTTACGATTGTGCTTTTTTGAGCCGCTTCCTTGGTATGGATTCCGCGGCTTTGCTTTTTCACCATTTTATTTTTAAGTGATGTTTACATTTAATTGTGTCTTAGGAGTAATACCTACCCTGTTCGATTATTTATATGTATACACACACACATTAATATTGCTTACGTCATGTTAGTCAGCAAAGATAAGTAACAAAGAGTCCATTCTGCTGGAAATCTTATTACGGTGCCCACAATGGAAATTATGGATTTATTACATAACAGTTTAATTAACTTTCTACGTCATGTTAGATGCTGCAGCATTCAAAGCTAACGAGGCAACACAACACAAAGCTTGCTGACGCTAATCTATAGAATTATTTGGGTGCACCTTGTACGACATCGGTTGATTTCATTTTCTGTATATAGTAATGTTTTGCTTCTAAGAGAGTTCGGAATGAGTTCTTTTTCTGGCTTCCTCTTACGACGGATCATAAAATTCGATTTAAACTACTTCTCACAATTACTACCATTCAACTGTAAAGCTTTCTGATATAGATGAAGCTGCAACGAACTAAGATATTAAGGAAAGAGTATAAACCGAAGACTTCACTGCATCGAAATTAACGTTTGGGCACCAGCGAGTAATACTATCCATGAATAAGCTATATAGCAGTATACGTGTTGGATTACTTTTAACTTTCTAGCACCGGTCAACATTGATCAAGAGATAGATATTACATGTAAGCTCCAAACAATGCCTTAATTCTGTATGAATTGGGCAATTTCTAAGCTTAGCCCGAATCGTTTCATTTCATATATTGGACAGCAATTTTCGACTTTCAAGAAACGCGCTTTTGAACTTGTGTTTTTTGTTCTTTTCGCACGACTGCCTTAAAATATGGCGCTGCATCGAACTGACACATTTAGGAATGAACTTGAAGCCAAAACCTTGCTCATTGGCAGATCCACAGAAATTAAAATTTTACTTGAGATATGAATTTCGGACAAAAAAATCTCCAAATTAAATCGACTTTGTAGGCCAGGATGCCAACATTATTGAATGACGTCATATTCAGGAAAAGTTCCATTCCTTAAGTTCCTGGCTCATATTGTAAACAAAGATGTTGGGCCTGGATGCAAGTTAACCATTCTGGACAACATTCCTACACAATCTGTATTGCTATGGATATTGTTTGTGTCTTTTTTTAAGAAGAAAGCCGGATGGCTAAGTGGTCAAGGTGGCCGGCATTTACTACTGGCGATTCGGTCAAAAAAATTTCCACGGCAGTCACGGTGCGGATGAGAACCTAGTAGGCCGTAGCCAAACGGGGTGAACGCAACAAAACGTGACAGTGCGTGATAGGCCGTAACAAAACTTGGAGACGGTGTGACGGTTCACAGGCCCGGTACGGTGAGACGCGTTGCGTTCTACTACCATCTGATACGGCGAGCACGGTCTGGGAGGGAGTAGAAAAGTATACAAAGTCGAAGTTTCAGGATACAACGATTGCTACTGCTTGGGATGCCTTCTTTTCATACCGTGGACACAAACTTGCTCCGAAGCTGCCCGATGTACACGTCTCATGCATAGAAAGCCTTGACAGAACGCGAAAAATGCGACAGTCTTTGATTAGAACGTTAGAAACGTGAGGGATCCCATCAGAACGTGACAGACCGGGAGGGAACGTACTGACATTCGTGGTAGACCTCGGGCCGAATCGTAGTGCGCCTTTCAGCTTCCGGGACTCATCAGCTCCTTTCCTTCCACGGTCCATCATGACAACCTTAAGACCATGAGAAAACTTAGCGGGACCTAGCAAAACTTAACTGCGGAGAAAAAATTGCCAAAATCCCACGGCGAACTACGTTTCGGGCAAACGGGGCTGCCGTGACCGCCGGAACATAGTGTAAACCTACATGTAGCATAACAGTTGCCTATGCGATGTTTTGTTAAATGTGTTTGTATATTACACTGGACAGTGGAGAAATGGTTTTGGTGTTTCATTGTTTTATTTGTGGTTTACCACTGTTATGGGTATTTCACTCATATGACGTCGTTCCCGTCAAATGTGTAGATAAAGCAACCCGTGATAGCACTTGTATTAAACAATGACAAGATATTAGAATCAAAAGACATACACGTAAGACACCACAGACGCATTGTGTAATCATAATAAGTGCTAAATTTGGACTTCGCTTTGAAGATCTAAATATAAATTGTATTACAATTTATTCACTTAGGTTATGTATACAATGAATATAATCATACAAATATTTTTTTGCAAAATTTACGCTCAAAATGCACACTTTCCTCCAACGACATCACCTTTACAGTTCACCCATTAGTTAATCGAGACACAAAACCATGCAGGCCAGTCATGTTATACAGTCTCACGCGCATATGCGTTATTATAAATGTACTGTAGGTCAACACCGTGGTTGGCCATATACACCCGATCCCATGAATAACAAAATTTAAAACTCCCATTAGCTATATTAAAATTGGAACATTCCTTAAATACAGAACACTGACCAAGTCTCGGGGTAACGAGATCTTTTAAATGTTCGATTAAGACCACTCATTCTGGCGAATTACAATGTACTGGGTGCTTAAAGTAAGTCGAATTGATTTCTCAAGGACTAGCTGCGACTAACGGCCATGGGAGCCGTTCCGTGTCCCCCAAGTCACGACTGTAGTGAACTATTGTTGATTCGAAAGGTCGATGCACGCTATCTGTTCCCAACCAGACTGACATCATAGTCTATGCTGCAGAGGATTGTGTAGAGATACATAGAATCTTGTCCTGGCCTTAAATAGCCGAATATTGTAACACGTTACAAGCCAAATCAAGATAAATGCGCCCACCTCACGAAAAATTCCGTTCAACGAAAACATATAAGTTGAAAATGTAGACTTTATCATCGTTAGTCGAGCGGTCTTCATAGTAGTCTAGATGAAGGACACGTTTGACAACATTCCTGGCGAATTGGTAATGCTGGTCTAACACAACATATACATAGTTGGATAACACTGAGGAACCGGAGCACGATTAAAGTTTCCCAAAACCAAACCGTTAAACGTACCTCTCAAATTACAGGTCATTTAAAATCACAAACCAATTAAATCATCCATGCCCTCTTTCCCTAACTAACAATGGTTGAAATTAAATTAACTTCTCTAAATAAACCGACTTGGTTAACCTTACTTGTATCAATTTAAAAGTCAGTGATCCATATAACTGAATGGTATAATTTGCGTCCATTTAATTAATAACAAGTTATGTATACATGTAACTTCTTTTTGACCTATGTGTTTGGGTGAGGTTATTTACATATTAACGACCTATATCTTCAATTAAAATGTCACATCACGGGTCATCCAATAGAAAAAAGTCACACACCCTTAATGTTTTACAATATTTATTTAAATCATTATCGTGAATGATTAATAGCACTCCTGACACTCAGCATCACAAAGAGAAACAAACTGAACCAAAAACGTGATGAAGAAATGGGAGGCGTAAACATGTCTAGCTTTATTAGTATATATGGACAGAGATCAATGCAATACATGTGGATATATGTGCTATAGTTATTTGGTTAGCATTCATTTGGCGCGTTGACACTGAACTTAAAATGTGAAGTTGATCCAATAGTAGCTTAGGTTTCAACTCAAATTTGAAATCACTGGTCGTCCTATAATTTAGGTCAAAATATAATTGACTTAAAGTTATAATTATTTTTAGCATTCGTGTTACGGGTTGCCACTGAACTTCTCGGCGAAAAGTTTCGGCGTAAGAAGTAGCTGTTAAGTTAATCCGTTGACGAAGCAATTGTTATTCTAGTACCATGCATTCACTCTCCTACACATACATATTTGTCACAACATGATTTTCATTTACAATACGTAACAGACAGTTAAGTCAGCTGGAAATCTTATTACAGTGTCTAGCAACATAAAATATGCAACAGTTTAATTAGCACTTTCCGTCATGTTCGATGTTGTATCATTCAAATGGTAACGAGACATCTCAACACAAAGGTTTCGGGTGAAATTCTGTAAAATTATTTGGGCGCACCTAACACGAAATCGGTAGATTGCGTATAGTAATTGTTTGCTTCTAAGAAAGAGGCGTTTGAACTTGACGTGTTTTTTCCAATTCCTCTCAAGGCTTAGACATACAGCTAAAAAATGGGAATTCAACTTCATTCTCACAATTACAACCATTCATCTCTGAAACTGTCTGATATAAATTAGACTGCATCGAACTAAGAAATTTAGGAAAAAATATAAAGTGAAAACCTTTGATAATAGAAATTAAAAGTTACTTAATACCAGCGATCAATCCTTATTATGCAAGAATCAGCTATACAGAAACATACTTGCTAGATTGATTTGAACCTAAGAGCGTAAGAGAGATATTTCTTGTTCTCCTCCCCCTCCCACCAATGTGTAAATCGTGTTTGAATTTACAATTTCGGAACTTAACCAAAATCGGTTGATTTCACGTTTTGTACAGTAATCTTCTAATTCCAGTAAAGGAGCTTTGGAACTTGATGTGCTATCAGTTTCCCCTAACGACTTAGGCCTACTGATCGGAAATAGGATTTACAAATCTTTCTCTCAATTACTATCATTCAACTGCATGTAAAACTGCGTAATACAATTAGGCTGCATAGAACTGAGACACTTGCGAATGAATTAAGGTGAAAAGATTGCTTGGCGACAGCTGCATTGAAATTTAAAGTTTAGTTAAAATTTGAATTTCAGTCAAAAAACTACAAATAAAATGCATTATACTGGCCAGGATGCCAACATTAATGAACAGTAAAATTTCTGCCTTAAAATCCTGACTTCTATGTGTGCAAAATGTTCAACCGGTGTGGAAGACGTAGTCTGGCCATGACAGTTTACCGTGGTGGGATCGCGTCTTTGTTACCGTTGTTAGCGCATAGACTTTATGATCTTCGTTCGATGTACCTCCGTCTTTCCACCTTATTTAAGTAGATCAGATTTGGGAAGAGGACAAGCGTCTTCATATCATCTGTATGTCTGGCATCATCCTGCAAATGACATGAATAATGTTAATATTTATCAATCTGTGCTGATGAGGTTCCAGAAAGGTCGTCATAACCTTTGATTGATTCCAGTCATTAGACCTTTACAAATTATTATTTATTATGTGTGTTTTTGCAGATGGACAAAGGGTGAACATTTATCATGGTACTTAATCAAATAGACGCTGACATTTTCTTACAGGATAATTTACACCTTTTCGAAATTCTCCTATAATTCACTATTTTCCCTTACCCTGTATGTCAGAAGGTCCCCGTTGATAGCTATCGTACCCCCACTAACATATTAACAATAGCTACACCCGTGGAATTAGTGCCATAATAATCTAGAAAAAATGTTTCTATAGAAAATATTTTTCACTGGTTCTGTTTTACATAAATTTTCTTAAAATTGATTATGAAAATTGAGCTTTTCGCATTACAAGTTGAAAAAACGGCAATAAGCTAAATATAGAATAAAAATTGAGATACCCTATACAAGATCATTTTGACACTAATAAGCTTGCCAAACAGATATGACACTCGTCCGATGTCTGATGGTTAAAATGGCAAACAGATATATGATGTTTTGACCGCTTTGGGTTTACCCGTTTATATCAAAGGTGCTGTTTTCCTGTTTATGGTCAGCAGAATGTATAATCACAATGCAATAGGCTCTTTATTAATTATATACCACTGTGGTTTTTTTCGTGGTTGAGAGGGTTTTGATTTGATTTTGATTTGATATTTATTCGCTATAATGTATAAATATATATAATGCATTAAGACAACAATTTATAAATAGCATGGTGCGAATAAAGCCCCAAAAATGTTTGTTCTATCCCAAAATAAAGAATTATTATGTAAAGTTATTTCAGTTGAAAACATAACTCGGCTGATTTTTTAACATTATTTTAGGCCGTTTAAAACACGGTAGCTCGTATTTATTATTGGGATTTTTTATTAAATGAGATGTGGCCATAATGAATATGGAGTTATCACAGGGGTGGATTGAAGTAAGTATAAGTTTTGAAAAGTGATGTTGATTCAATAATTCGAATATGCATTGGTAATTTGTTCCATTCCCTGGGACCAACTGACTTGAATGGCGCGATTCTGAGTACAAAGAAGGTCAATTCAAGATGGGACCAAACAACAAAGCGTAAGTTATGACACGACGTTACCGTTGTGAGCACAAAAAAAGTTATCTCATGCAAGGCGGATTCATCAAACGTAGTGAGACGTCGATGTTTGTTTGTTTGTTTGTTTGTTTGATTGGTGTTTAACGTCGTACTCAAGGGTATTTCACTTATATGACGACGG
>JARFOD010111972.1:0-15349 GCA_031763545.1 Mopalia muscosa
AGTTACGATCAGATTATGAAAATGGAAATTAATTTATTGTATTACACACAAAAAGTTTTACTTATTTATAGAATATGGTTTTTGGGTGGTCTTCCCCTTTAAGGGCCATATGAAGCCGATCTGTTTGGGATGTCTTTATATCACGTGATGTGACTGTCCTGTATTTGTCTGGTCTTGCTTTTTGTCTGTTGTTGTGGTGACATCGAAGGCGGTTTCATTCACGCATTGAGCCGGCACGTTTGCCATATATAGTGGTTTAGAACGGAACAAACCCTCGAATTGTATTTCTTAAAATTACATAATTCTTATATTAACCATTTGCTCAAGGTTATTCAATTCTCTGTTTTATCTTTGATGAGATACTTCTTCCTAAGTCGTCCCGCGTCGTGGCTTAGTGGTAGCGAGTGCGCTTCCTTAACTGAACCTGCGTTCACCGGATCGAGTCCGCCTATCGACCATCAGGTATATGAGTGATATGAGTGTAAGTATACAATCCTTTGTCATATAAGTGAAATACCCCTGAGTACGACGTTAAACACCAATCAAACAAACAAATAAATCTTCTTCAGTCTGACGAAGATCTCTAGGACTCTTGTAACATCCTACTCTGCGTTGTCTATTGTTAACCTTATCATACTGGGGCCAGTTGCTCGAAGCGCTATTAATTTGAATCCTATATTAGAGGACACCACACTATGCTGAAGGTCACTATGCTGAATCGCTATTAGTGATTTAATCTGTAGGCCCTATTAAGGTAGTTTATACGTAGATCACGCTGTGTGTTATAGGCTTACAGATTAAAGTGCCGAAGTGAGTGTCAAAGGACCTCTTGCTTATTATAAAAGAAGAAGAAATTCGGAGACAATTTAAGTGCTGTATACAAAACGTTTTAGGCAAATTTATTTTGATTTTACGGCATTTACGTCAATAACAATTCACATGCTGTTAACGGCACAGCCTTTGCGAACATTGTGAAAGTTATTGCTGAAAATTTCTTGAGAATTCAAAGTGATGATCATTTGGACAATCTAGGCTCTTAAGCTGATTTCCGTTATTATCGTGTTTCTTACTTTTTGTTATTTCTTATACCGAAACACTGGTAAAACAAAGAGTGCAAAAGCTAAGATATTGACATCTCGAACGTAAACACGAATATATATCTTGTTTGAGTGGCATTTAGAAGCTGGTGAATTAGTAAGACATGACGACTGATATGGATGGTATCCAGAAGTTGTACATCCATATCAGTCGTCATGTCTTACGAATATATATGCCAGATTGACAATTCTATTCATGTTTATTTATCTATTCTGTGTGATTAATCGTTAACTATAAATATATTTCGATAAGTTAAATAAATGGCGGTACTTTGTTGGATGAGTATAAGTTTCTCTTATACCATCAGCTCCGGTATGCCCATATATCTCTCAGATAATATACAGAGCGGTACTGTACCATGGCAGGCTTAGTTTATAATAATATGTTACGTCTTGACTCATGTACAATACGTCTAGAAATAGACTACGAATGACAAGTATGAAAGAAGCGACAGACAAACCCGTTCCACCTCTTTTGATACATTGGCCGATGTTGTATGGTGTGAATTAAGTTTATTATGAGTCCGTGTTACACGTATAAAAGCTTTAACTCTCATACAGCCGTCCGATCATATGAAATGAGTGTTATATTAAAATAGAATTATTGTAGCGTACAGAAGCGTCGATAAGTACTTAACCCAGTCTTCTGAATAAGAATATATATCAACTGAGTTGCTATCACAGTCCGGACGTCTTGGGTAAATGGATCGGTACGTATAAATAATTTTGTTGGATATAAAGGGGTGACACTTCCGTATTGCTTTTCCTTCAGTTTTCTGAAGTAGTACCAACATCAGTGGGTCGAAACTTGTCATAGATCTTACTGCATATAGACAAAATATATAATATTTTGGTAGCCAGACAACTGTGTTTGAATCCCGGTGGAGGCAATCCAAGCTTCTTTCTATACGATAATAATATTTACCGGTAGGCATAAAGTGTTACACTCCTCAGAGTTTAAACCTCGAGAAAAATGGCCCTCGTCTTGATTAAACTTGCATCCTTCGATCTAGTCTAACCCTATACTCTATTATCAGTTGTGTATGGTAAACCAATGTAACATAATGAACATAAAAAATGTAGGTTTATCATATAACGTATAGAAAACACCATGCGAATAAAACATTTTTCCTCTGATTTAAAACCAAATTGATATGTTAATCAAACCAGTTTGCAGACATTGAATTTGTATTTTTTTTTTTTGTTATCATACCAGGCTTATTTCTTATTTGTTGCAGCCATTCTATCACAATTGGGACCGTGGACGATGTGCTTTAAGGATTATAATTAAATCTATAACAAATACGATATAACCTGAAAGATATACCAATGGCACTAGAAGTGGGAAACTCGTTATCGTTGATTTCGTTATATACGGAAAAGTTAGATTAGCAGAGCGGTTCAATTCTTCACGACAGCACCATGGCGAAGTCCGAGGTCACCATGGTTTGGATGACGCATATCGTCTTAATATGTGTCCTTGCTGGGATGGTAAGAACTGAGATTTATACCTCGTCCTACCAGGTTCAACAGTTAGCTACAAGGGAAGAGGAATTGGTTGAAGTTATAGAAAAATACCTCAGCTTAGAGAAAACAAGACTGAATGAACTTAAAGCGTAAGTATACATTGGTTAATGTATAATTCTTTGAAATACCAGTTCGCTGGTGAGCTTGTTTTTAACCCATGCCGATTATCTTAACTTTGTCCATATTAATGTCTATTGTTTTCTTTCGAAATTTACATATATTTAGAAACATGTGTGAGATAGAACAGGGTACGATTTATCGGTTTTAATCTGGATCACAATACACTGTATCCCAGGTGTTAATTAATCTACATCACTGTCCACTGTGATTAACAGCAATAAGGACAGTCAGTGTATGATTCAATCATGTATTGGCTTTTTTTTAGCTATATGGAGCTATATGCTTACCTTTTTTTCAAAAACCAGAAATACTGCGAGTTTTATTGCTGCGTTAGTGTGGCTATATAGCTTCATGCAACTATTTATATTCCTGGAGTATACAGCAAGTTTAGTTCCTTTTTTTTCTGTACAAATTGGAAATTCAGAATTAATTATGGTGGTCTTTGTCTAAAAATCAGTTCGATAGTTAACACGACACCTGCCTTTTTAATATGCTATTCAGCGCCAACAACTGTTACTCTTTAACAGCACAGAGCGGTTGATCTTTCTTGCGCATTCAACATTCGTTACCTGTTTCGCCTATTTAAAAACTGGAACAGATTTACTAAGCTTATAATTCTATTCCTTCAGTGAATATACTTTTGTGACCTAAATTAGCTCTTGACAGAGAGGAACACGCCATTAATTTATAAACTAATAAACATAAAAGGACGAGTTACAAGTTTCATTAAAACATTAATAAATATGTCTGCTATAATCAGCCTGGTATTCTGAAGGTAATTTTTGCATTAAACATTTAATAGGTATTCACTTATTAAACCCGTAAAATGTTAATTACTATAAAATGCAATTAAACTCAAATTAATTGGATGGATAATTCAATGTAATTTATCGCTCGGACTTAACTGAACGGGAGTTCATTATTTTGATCAATTGTGACATTAAAATTGGTCAGACACCATAACTTACTGTACAAATACAAATATTCAAATACTGCGAAATGTAATTTCATGTCTTGTGAATGTGAGATATTTTGCATTTAGAACACTTCCGATCTTTTATAGTTACATTATTGTGGGATTAAAACTGTCACTGTCTTACCTCCCTAGCATTGCCTTTATTGGCTGCTTGGTCATAAATTTATCAGGACCATGTAGTGTGGCATAAACTACGGTAATTAACCGTATAATGTGCCGTCGCCGTCCGACAATTCAAAACTGTATAAATACATCAGGACTATGTTATGATGCTGTACAACAACATATAATTGTAAGTCGTTTTAAAATTTTACAAATGTTACAATTTCATTAGTCTTAACATACAATTTTTCCAACATTTTTCTTAACCCCCATCACTCATTAAAACGTTTAGAAGCTGCTGGAGTTTCCCGTAACTGTGGCGAAAATTAGAGCTCCGTAAGGGGAGTTTCTGGGAAGAACTTTATGATTCCGGTTTAACTCCCAAAGTTTCAGACTGTGTTCAAAAGTTAGATGGTTTGCCCTATTGGTGTTTTACGTTGGGCTTAATAGTATTTCACTTATATACAGCGGGGTTTTCCAACTATAGGTGACGTCAATGCAATCAAGATATGAAGTATTTCGATAATATTGGAAAGTTGATTTTCCTCCAGTAGCAAGTAAAGACAGTATTGCTGCCCTTCAAAGGAACTGCCTTTAGTGATAGGGTACTAGGTAATAACAAAATGTGACGTTGTATAAACAGCAATAATTTTTTATATGTAGCAGTTTTCAATATATTAATTGAACTCTTGTTTCATACAGGAGGGTTTAATTATGTATAGTCTGACATTTGTAAACTGTAAAGATATAATATACAAACAGCGCAACCCCGAAGACTGAAAGACTCATTCTTCGGAGTTCCACTACTTGTGTACTTTGTTAAAATTATCAGTGGAATTAATGAAAAATAATATAAACTTCTTGAATACAGGTTCATACAGAATGCAAAACGGAATCTCACGAAGAACACACTTCGTCACTCTCCGTCAACCGATGATCCGATATCTGCTCTGCTGATTTTGAAACGGTTTGAGTCGGAATGGAGTCCCCAAATTATGGAGTTAAGAAAACAAGCCAATTTAAAACGTGAGTAGTGGTCTCATTCAGATGTTTAAAAAAGGTTAAGAAGAGTTTTAGAAAGCGTGGGAAATATAGTTGAGGAATTTGTCTTTCTTCTAGAAAAAAATGCCAATTTTTATTGATAAAAAACAACAAAAAACTTAACAAAATGGTGCATGCGAGAAGGGTATAATCAGCAATGCCTGGTCGATTACCTGGAAACTCGTGCTATAGTATGGTTAGCGATAACTATACTTAATCCCAGCTAAATTCATCATTCCGACTATTATCCCTTTATGTGGAATATATAGGTCTTTTGGTTTGTTTCACATGGCTATGTATATAGTGAAGGGTCAACACACTATAAAAACTAGTCGAATTATAGACCATAATCTGACGTGAGCATTTCCAGATCGTGAAAGATATACATCAAAACGTGCACTATATATATATCATAAGAAAAGATGAGTATGTTTATTCTTAATCGAGGCAAGATTTCTACACGGCTATACCTCAAACCACTTCAGTTTTTAAAATAGATTTGTCCCATTCTTATGTGTAGTAGTCCAGTAACTAGAAGTATGCAACTGTCATATAGACCGTAATTGGGGACTGAGCCCACTGTTATAACATATCATGTGATGTAGCACACACGAAAATTCAGAAGAACGCAACTTTAAAAGTGATGCATAATGGGAAAATTCTGGCATTCCTTGATCATAATGTTTCTAACAAGGCAAAACGCATTTACCTAGTGCAATATGTGCCTGTCAAATGGACCATAAACGGCAACTAAATTGACAAATATTAAGCCAGTCGTTCAAACGAAAAAAATTGCTATACGCAGTGGTTGGTCAGAGACGATATTACCCAGAGTTCCATACTACTAAAAAAAAGACACAGGCCTGAAATGTGACGTCATCGTTTCTTGCTCGTCTACAGGGCCGTGGACATTACTATATGGCAGTTACATACTTCTAGTTAATAGACTTCTGGTAGTATATATATAGACGTAGTACAAATCCTTTATGGTTTTTGTTCTTGATATGGTATAATAATATGGTTTTATTTCACAGAAACGTTAAATACTGTCCTAAAACTGATACCAAATTTCCCTACAATGACGGATGTCGACGGAGCTACAAGTGGCATCGTCAGGCTGCAGGAAACTTACAACATAAGTGCCGCGAGACTTAAAAATAGATCATCTAACTTCGTTACGTCATCAGACTGTTTTCAATTGGCTGAAGCAAGTTTCCAACGAGGAGTTCAGACGATCGCAGCTGAGTGGTTAACGGAAGCGTTATTAATCAAACACCCAGGGCCAGAATGGGCGGCGGCCAGGAAAGGAATGGTGGACACCCTAATGGCATCTGCTATTGCTACAAGACGGGTAAATACTAAAAAATTTAAAGTATATCAATTAGTTTAAAGTTATTAAAAGTTAAAACAATACCGATTCAATTAATGCAATATTAGATTGTTATCCACCCAACCAGGTTCGTTTGGTCTTCTATCAGGAATCGTTATTGTGCAATCTGGTTAAAATCGTTTAAAAACAGCTCCCTTTCCTCTTTTGTGTGGCAATTATGCATAATTGCATGTGACAAACAGAAAACAAGGAAAGGGCGGGGACTTTTTCGATCAGTTTTAAGTCAGATTAGTTTATTATATATATCTGTTCGATATCAGTTTAGTCTGTAGTCCTACTGTCTGTTTGGTCCCCTGTAAATCTTGTATACTGTCCGTGTGTTCTTCAACCATGTTTTTTCTACTATCACTATCATGGTCTACCAGAATGGTCTACTGACCATGTTGTCTTCTATCAGTAATGTCGACCGTCCGTGTGTTCTTCAACCATGTTTTTCCTACTATCCCTATGGTGTTCTACTGGATTGGTCTACTGTCCATGGTGTCTCTATCAGCAATGGATTCCATGTTGCCTAGAGTCCATGTCCATGCCTGCTGTCCGTGTGTCCCTCAACCCGTCTTGTATATCCATGTGGTCTTCTATCGGAATTCGGTGGATACAATGTAGCCTTCTGTCCGTGTGTTCCTCAACTCGTCTTGTCTATACGTGTGGTCTTCACGTCTTCTGTATATTCCATGGGACCTACTTGTCAAAGTGGTCTTCTATCAGTATTGTCTGCACGTCGTGTGTTCTTCAACCCGTCTGGTCTATCCGAATGGTTTCTATAAATCTTCCGTAGATTCCATGTGGCCTAAACGTCCTTGCATTCTTCTACCCGTCTTGGTTATCCGTGTTGTATTCGATTAGTTTTCTTGGATTGTAGTCCAACATGTTGCTTACTGTTCGTTTGACCTTCTTTCACACGTGTTTATCCTGTCCGTGTGGTCTTCAATCAGTCGTGTCTATACTGTCCATATGATTTGCTGTAAATAACAGTATATACATACTTCGTCAGTGAAAATCTGGTTAACGATAATTTTATCTTATCTTTTGGCACGCCAGATGATTGCACCCTTTTATATTAATTTGAAGTGAACAAATGAAATTTAAAAAATATATATTTTTCAGCAACGGACGATAGACAAATGCGGACATGGGGAAAAGGCAATTCCAAAAACCAGCAGTACGTATTAAAATGACAGTCTTTCTATTTGGTTTCAGATGAAGTGAAGAAATCGTTTAATAATTAAACATTTGCGTGGTTTTGGCTTTTTTGGTTTCAAAAGTTTGATCAGAAAGTAACAAATCTTTCCTATGAGCCCGTATTTCCAACTACGTCAAGTATATAAATGAGAAATTATATATCAACAACGTTACAGATGTGATTTCGCGATGATTAAGCTAATTAAACGACTGACTGCATATTTGTTGATGACTTAGTTATGCTACAACAGTTTAGACCTAATTCCAATAAAAAAAATATTTTTCACTATAATGCTGATTATGCGATTTGACTGAGTGTGTGGAACAAATTCTGCATGGAATCTCCCTTAGAAATGCCTACTTCAACAAACATGTATGGTGTAGCACACCGATTATCTTAGTAACATGCATGCAATGAAATATGCGTTATTGTATTTCTCAGGCAGGGTGAATGCTTCCAAATCCACTGAATCTGTCAACAGTGTCGATGGACGGTGTGGGAAATTAGAGGAGGGTGCTAGTGCAGAAGAGGAGGCTTTCTTCAGGCTTTGTCGTGGGGGACAAGAGGTAAAAGCCAGTAAGCGTGCTATAGACTCCTTATACTGGAATAGCACAATGTTGTACCTACAATACCAACTCTTCTCTCAGAAAGACCCATTATAGCATTAAAGAGGAAAAATATCTAAAGCTCATTATTTCAATCTAAAACCTCATCTCACATTCTCATTCTCGTACTTCCATATAGGATGTAAATGACCATTACCTTCTCTCGAGATATCTGTAGGTTATTCATAACTTCTCGAGATTGAGATCTATATAGAAACTTGTCTCAGGGTAAAGTTTATCTACAACAACACACGCGAGTCGTCGATTTTAATTAACCAATATCCCCGTGTCGGTGTGATTACTTTTAGAAATATATACTTTTCTGAAGACACGAAACTTCGAGACAGGCAATATTATTCACAGCCAGTGTTTCCATATAGGCTTAACGGTTCACTATACTTCATTAACATCATACTACCTGTACCTTTATGACAAAGTTTGGTATTCATTTAACCTTTATGTTTTTCCTTGGTTTATTTCAGGCTGTAACAACGGGAGC
Organism: Mopalia muscosa; assembly: GCA_031763545.1. Taxonomy (NCBI): domain Eukaryota; kingdom Metazoa; phylum Mollusca; class Polyplacophora; order Chitonida; family Mopaliidae; genus Mopalia; species Mopalia muscosa. Next base: position 8,541 of record JARFOD010111972.1, read on the forward strand.
CATGTGTACATATAGTCCCTCGGCAATACCTTACAAACGATGGAAGCAGGAAGTGTTATCGCAAGACCCGTACATAACAGTTTTTCATGACGTGATCAGCTCCCCGGAACTAAACCATCTAAAGAACATCTCATTACATTTGGTATGATAAATTAAAAGTTACTGTAAAGAGAAAATGTCTAAAGGGGACAATTCTGAACAATGAACGGTATTAAGCCGGTTAAAATAGACCCACCTTACCCTAAGCCGAATATTGCATCAACCGTATGAATAATATTAGGTTGTAATTCTCAAGGGCCTTGGCTTTGGCACTACATCCCAGAATCAGTGGCTAGTTTCACAGAAATATCTTACCATACGTTGAACGTAGCTGTCATGGCAACCTTATGTATAATTAACACTGGTTGTCATGGCGATTACGTTTTGCGAAAGCTAAGATCGCTTTGTGCAACGGGGCCCCAGGATAATAAAAACGTTGCTTCAAAATTGTAAACGTAAACATCTACTTGTCTTGATAAATATCAAATTGATTTGAAGTTGGTTTTTTTTTTAAATATTTCAAAAAAAAAAAACCTACAGTCGAACTCCGTATGGAGATATCATACATCCAGATACACGGTGCTATAACGGACTACTAACCAGCACTTATTCTACAGTGCTTTTATTATATGTCAAGATAATTTTAAACTCGCGCCACCTGATTCGTTTCCTAATTTTTGTTCATTGAAAAGAATTGTCTAGTTACAACAACCGTCCACTTAAAATAACAAGAATTAATTTTTGTTTACTAAAATCAACTTAAACCACGTTGGGGAGTATCCTGGACAAGAGTTTAGTTTATCTCCTAAATTGAGTAACTAATTAATATTTTGTTCCTTATTTACAGTTGGAAAGATCGAGTGTAGGACAACCAGGAAAGGGTGTGGTAGGGGAAGCTCGTACAAGTAAAGTGTAGGTGGCTTTTGAAATCTGAAATATACTATTCAGAACTTGTTGAATTAAAAATATGTTTTTTTAAAAGTTATTTTCATTTTTATTTCGTTCTGCAATGACAATCATGAACATTGCTTAAATTATAAGTTAAAAGCTCTCTCCAAACGATACTGAAGTAATTATTTTTAAAATGAAATTTGTTTATAAATAGGGCATGGCTTTGGGATAATCACACGAATATCGTTCAGGATTTGAGCCGGAGAGTGACGGAGATTACCGGACTCTGTACGGAATATCGCGATAGAGGATCGTGTGCGGAACCACTGCAGGTACTACATACAAAAATACAAATGTGTATTCGGTGTAATCACACTTCCGATAAATATTGCAACATGGACTTTAATAAAGTTTAATTTTTCATATGCCTTATTCCGTCGAATATTTCAAACAAATTATAACCTAGATTGCAGTTCACCGATCACAGTTTTTGCTTAACCTCCACTTTTGTCGTGCTGTAACCAGCTTAATGACTTTATGATATAGTAAAGAATGAATTTGAACATTTTCAGGTGTTGAATTACGGGATTGGTGGACAGTACCAGTCTCATCATGACTTTTATCCGGTAAGAAGTACAGTTATTATCACAACCATGTAATTTCGCTCGTGCGGAAACTAAAGATTTACGAATAGGTATTGCAACAGCTCTCTATACGCCTACATCAAGTAACAGAAACAAAAGATACCCCTCACCTCATGGCAAAGAAATTCTAATTTGGAAGTATGAAAATTGAAAAACAAAAGTCGATAATTTTTATAACCTTATGAATTATGACATATAGATGGTGAAACGCGCTGTGTTTTAATAACATCACATGTATTAATTTAAGCTATATAATTTATACTATGTCCTTGTCACCCTTGCGTATTCATTTTTTTTTTTTTTTACATTTGCTGTAATATTTTCCTGCTTACAGAACAAGTCTGTTGTTGAGAAGACCGCATCTTATGTTCGAGATAGTGGCGATCGCTTGGCCACATTCATGTTTTATGTGAGTGTTCTTTCTTAAGGTATTGATAAACTAACTGCATATGATTTGTTTGTTTGTTTGATTAGTGTTTAACGTCGCACTCAAGGGTATTTCATTTATATGACGACGGATTGTCCACTTCAGCCTTATTACGGTGGAAAACCGAGAGGAAACCTCGTAAAACCCACCCTCGCGATTGCCCGAGCCACAACATGTGACTCGCTCATATACATGATGGTCGAAAGGCGGACTCGAACCCGTGAACGGTAAATCCAAGCATGTTCAGGAAGCGCACTCGCTACCACTGAACCACTGCCGCGGGCAACTGCATATGACGCCTGTAGAACTCCTTCACACATGTCTGTTTAACTCCTATTTATTACTTACAAGACATCAAATATCTGAACGCACATATACCGGTAGTATCGATAGACAAGAACAGGAGTTGAAAATGGAAACTGTAGGAGGGTTTCAGTAATTTCGTTTTTAATTTTCCACTTTTACAACAACCCTACTTTGATTTTACCAGCGCCAATGTCCGTAAGACATCTAAAAATATAAAACATTTCTTTGTGAAAACGATAATTTAATACAAAAGGTATAAAAGGGTCAGTTTACAGGAAATTAAATTTAAAAGTTTTTTCAAAAACTATAGACATGATTCGATTTATTTTTGACTTGTGTGAAGATCTAAATAATCGTATAAATTGTTTTACATTAAATTCTAACATAATACATCAAGGAATCACTTAGGATTTATTAATCCAAAATATACTCTGTAACCTCATGGTATAATAAAACATTCAGATTCTAAATCTGCGTAAACTTGTTCACGAAAACTTCGTCTGGTTTAGAGATGGGGCGAGATTGGTTTTATAATCGGATCCCCAGTTTTTGTGTTGAAAAATTCTGTAGATTTGTTATAATGCAGATTTAAATTCTCACCCCGGCTGTAAATATTGACAATACAGATAAAAGTTTTTCTATTCTTAGTTATATCTTTTAAACTCTATGCTAAATGATATTTACTTTTTTAAATGTTTTGCTTAAGCTAAGTGACGTTTCTGAAGGTGGCGCCACGGTGTTTCCTGAAATCGGTGTTCGGATTCCACCAATAAAGGTATGATTCGTTCCTATATAGACGCTGTACGGTCTGGTCAAATCCTGGGAATGGTTGATCGAAGCGCTAGTAAATAGGCCCAATAATCCGATATTAGAGGAAGGCGCACCATTTTAAAAGTCTTTCTTTAAAGCACTATCAGCGATTTCAACTGGTGTAATGACTTATAGCCTTTGATCAATAGACCCAGGGCTTCTTGATATAAAATAAATTTACGCTTTTACTTTGCATGGTTACAGATAGTGGCGATTGGTGTGTATTTACTTTAAAGATTATCCCTCTTGCATGCAGAACTAACCTTATAAGTAAGACAAACATGTCACACATCTGTGTACCCTGTAGGTCTTATTTATACGGTAATTATTCCGCCAATTGCACAGTGTTCTTTCGATTCTTTCTAGATAAGCAATTTATCTTTCTATGAAACCGCGGCAATATGTCATGCTGTGGATTACCAAAAACAACCTTAAAAAGGATCAAAGCTCCGATGCTAATTTTTGTAACGACTATAAAGTTCCTGATTCGCAAGCTTAATTGTTAAGTTTCTTAGAAATAAGCACCATTCCAGATTATATTTAGAGTGAGAAAACTGAATTTTATCTGGGACCAATATAAGAGGTCCCATATATCATAAATACGGTTAGTTTTTGGTGCCCCAAATGACGTGATACGTGGAGAGAAAAGGCATAGGCCTACTCCTCGCGTGTAAATTTATTATTTCATTATCATCACTAGTTTTGTGGATCACTCATTATCAAGATCATAAAAAGAGTAGAGAGGTCATTTTAATTCTAAATATGTTTTAGGGATCCGCAGCATTTTGGTACAACTTCAAAAACGGAAAGCGAGACTGGAGAACCAAACATGGCGGCTGTCCTGTACTCAAGGGACACAAATGGGGTAAGAAAGGCTACAATCCCAGTTTACTATGATTTTACAACAGAACTTAGACGGTCTATAAGTTAGTTTCCCCATGACCATGTATTTAAGTTGCAAAATTTTAATTTGCTGTTTCTGGCACTCCGTTTTTAAACAGACTCTTTTTTAAGGCGTATTTCTAGAAAACTATTCATTTTAGAAACTTAAAATTTGTACCATTGTAAATAGCGATGCGATCAAGGAACCGTCGATCAAGTAAACGGTTCGTCTTTGATTTTTTAAAATGTTTTCTGAAAGCTGTATTTCATATTTTTATAAGATTTTCCAAGTTGGGATAGACAATAAAAACCCACTGGGATCGATCCAATCAAAACTTTTTTAAAATGGATCGATCCCAGTGGATTTTTATTGTCTATCCCAACTTGAAAAACATTTACTCGTTTTGTAATATTTTTTTAAAAATAATTATTGGATTTTCATTATATTTCCAAGTTGGGAATATTAAAGTATATAAAAGTGTACACATATATGGTAGGCCTACAGATTTATATTCTTCTGCATGAAAGACTAAATACAACGGGTGTTCTGAAAATCAATCAATGGGTACAGCGAGACCATAACAAACATTGCAGGATTGGGAAAGAGACTTGTTGCATATTCCCATTTACTTAATGTATAACCAAATGAACTTCTGGTATAACACATGTTTATACCAAACTTTGTTCTTTTAGTGGCTAACAAGTGGATCCATGAAATTGCTGGTTTTGGATGAACAAATACCACCCTATAGGACAAAAAGAAATACTTGTGTAGAAGTAACAGAAAGCACTGTTGTGTATGTGAAGACTAGTGCTTCACATACACTAGTTTAGGATGAATGAAGCAACAAGTGCTTTACGGGACTACAAAAGCTATGGCAGGACAATGCCAAGTGCTGGTTTGAGATTAACAAAGATACAAGGCAGGACAATGCTAAATGCTGGTTTGAGATTAACAAAGATACAAGGCAGGACAATGCCAAGTGCTGGTTTGAGATTAAAAGAGATACAAGGCAGGACAATGCCAAGTGCTGGTTTGAGATTAACAAAGTGCTACAAGGCAGGATGGATAATGCCCAATGCTGGTTTGTGATTAACAAAGATACAAGGCAGGATGGATAATGCCCAGTGCTGGTTTGAGATTAACAGAGATACTAGGCAGGACAATGCCCAGATCTGGTTCGAGATTAACAAAGATACAAGGCAGGATGGACAATGCCAAGGGTTGGTTTGAGATTAACAAAGATACAAATCAAAATAATGCCAAATGCTGGTTTTGGATGAAAACGAGCTAGAAAGCAGGGCAGAAGCAAAGGCCGGCTTGGGATTAAAGAAAGCCACATGTAAACGCAGGATAATTCCAAATGCTGGTTTGTACAATGCTGGACAATACCAGCTGCTTGTTGGGATTACCAAAAGTGAAACGTACATGGAAATTACAATAAACTGGTTCGAGATTCACAAAATCTACAACATAGAACGATATATGACAGTACCAAATGCTGGTTTAGAATGAACAGAATCTACATAGAGGACAATATCAAATGCTTATTAAGGATTAAAAATATTAAGAAGGCAGAACAAATGCTGCTTTGAAATTTACACAATCATTGTGACCTGTACATGCCAGTGTTATTGAGGAGACAGAATGGGGTTTCCCCATAGTTATGCAAACGTAATTCAAGTTTAATTTATAGGTTTCCCAAATTGTTTGCGGTCTTCATCTAAATTTGCATTTTATTACTGATTCAGACAAAATTTGTCATCCGATTATCAATGAAGACTGTGTTTTAAAGCAATCTTGCTTTATTTTTTTCATAAAGGCACATTTATGTATTTAAAACAATTGCAAACCAGGGGAAAACACAAATGTTAAGTTATCTCAGAGGACCAATTTTAAGGTTATGCCAAACAAGATTACAGAACAGACCTGGCTGTAGTCAGGAGATTGTCAGAAAACATGTGCAGGGAGCTCTAGTAAAAAACATGTTATGTTTTTTTAGATTGTATACAGTAATGGATATCAGAATTTGTGTTGAAATGTTACGTAACAAGACTATATAGATGATGGTTATCAATGTGTTTTCTCTGCACAGGATATACTTATTTATGACCACCTATACAAAGTGGATTAAATTATTATTGTTTTCCTCATGTGCCATATGTGATTACAAAGAGAGACTTACTTCTTATTTATTGTGTGTGTGTGATCTATTCTCAGAAAAACTTCCTGTCAAATGTGATAATAGTGAGAGACTTCCTTCTTATGATTGTGTGTGTGTGTGCTCTACTCTCAGAAAAACTTCTGGATTACTACTTGAAAGTTTGTAGTGATTTGTAGTTTGATTTTGATTAAATGCTATACTTATAAAGGTTTATTCCCTGTCCTATGGGTGTAGGAAAACAATGTTGTCAATGGCAAAATTTGTTTGTGTTTGTTTGATTGGGGTTTAACGTCGTACTCAAGGGTATTTCACTTATAGGACGATGGATTGTCCACTTCACACTGCACCTAGCCATATTACGGTGGAAAACCAAGAGGAAACCTCATAAAAACCACCCCTGCAATTGCCGGCACCACAACACGTGGCTCGCATATATACCTAATGGTTGACAGGCGGACTCGATAAATATCGGTTGGTTAGCAATAATTTTGTTGTTTGATTGGGTTTAACGTCGTACTCAAGGGTATTTCACTTATAGGACGACGGATTGTCCCCTTCACACTGCACTTAGCCATATTACGGTGGAAAACCAAGAGGAAACCTCATAAAAACCACCCCTGCAATTGCCGGCACCACAACACGTGG
>JARFOD010111983.1:0-15348 GCA_031763545.1 Mopalia muscosa
AATAACAGTTTTTTCCTTATGGGGAGTTTTGGAGAAAATTATCCTAAAATGGCTTGTCAGAAGTTTTGTATGGTCATATAGGCCTATGTAGATCCTTGCCAATGCGTGACATTCTATCAATACTTGTGGAGTTAGGCCTACTGATATATTCATGCCTAATAGTATATTCATATTTTTATAACATGTGTTTGTGCAATAATTGCCGGCGCATGTCAACTCGGCAAGAATGCTTGTGCTGTCACGAAATACAACAGATGAGAGACATATGAAAAGAACGTGACAAAGAATTTAACTGCATTACCGATATTGAACATCCGGATTTCGAGGCTGTGTGTCTGCACCGTGCTGTACTCGATACTTCGTAGGCCTACTATCAGCAATATGACGTGGATAACAACAGAAAAAGCAAGACGAGTGAGTGCAATCAAATAAACTTTATTTCGTTATAACAACTGGATAAAAATCTATGACGTCTTGTATGCTTCCTCGTCGAAATGTACAGCAAAGACCACTTTGTACAGGTCCAGTTCGCTCTGGTGTTTTTCACAAATCGTTTACAAGTCCTCGCTAACTGCGGGGTTTTCGGCCAGGAATGTAATTTACACCCATCTGCTGTTGTGTTACTGCAACCTCTAGCATCACATCTGCGAGGCATGATGAACAAGTGATCAGAAAAATAGGATATTGTTTCGTCGTTGTAGTATATTGAAAGCTATAAAATATTGCAAATGGCGGCTGTAGCCTACTGACTTGGAGATATGTGTTCATGGCGTGACGTCACAGGCCAGAGGTCATCCACTTCAAGCGATGTAAATTAAAGTCATTTTAAATGATAAAATGACAGTTTTAGGGAAAACTATGCATATCCGATTCTTTGAGTATTAAAGTACCTATAACAGAAAAGTAGGGCTGAGGTACTGCGGATCTCCTTTAAGGCCTTATCAAGAAACACAGATCAGTGATATCGAGAAATATAGGCGGTTGCCTACTTCTAGTTAATGCACCTCTAGTACAACAAATATGTCAGGCAGCGCTTAACTGAAAAATGGTGACGTCACATTTCAGACATGTGTCTTTACTTGTGAGGAACTGGGTAATTTCTTCCCTGATCAGCCACTGCGTAAAGCAACCGTTTTCCTTCGGACCAGTGGCCTAATATTTGTCAATTTATTTGCCGTTAGGGGTTTATTTATCAGACACATATTGCACTAGGTAAATGCGTTTCGTTTTGTTAGAAATATTAGGATCGAGGAATGCCAGAACTTTCCCATAATGCGTCATTTTTGAAGTTGCGTTCCTTTAAATTTTCTTGTGTGCTTCGTCACATGATACGTTATAACAGGGGGTCCCCAATGCCGGTTAGGTTATCTATATGACTGTTGCATACTTCTAGTTAATAGGCTTCTGGTAACGTGGATATTGTTTTACAATGTAAACACTGTAAACAAATTGGATTCTAGGAATTCCTTTAGGTATAAATGTAATGCGTTTAACTAGTACTATCAGTGACAGTTTTCCATGCGTTGTTTGTGATAATGTCGATTTTATTGCGATAGCGTCGTTCAGTCGAGTATACGCGTTTTTTTTTTTTTTAAACATTATTGTCAGTTCCGAAGATGAAAAATGAAAACGCAAACACAGCCTATTCATGATGCTATTTCCCTAGTCTGCAATTAACTTCTCTCGTCATCTCTATTACAGCATTTTTGTCGCCACTTTATTCTAAATAAGACCGATCTGGGTTTAATGATACAGCACTGTAGCAGCCCATTTAAGTACTGGAACGCGAGGATGTGACTGCCAAATGAACACAGGTTGATAGTCGGTACTAGCGCTCTCTCATTTCAACTATTAAAGGGAGCCATACCATATATAGAGCTGTCAGAAGAGGAAAATATACCGCAATAAACTTAATAAATCTATTATTTCTCAAATAAACACAATTATAAGCTTTTACGGAATCGCCCCACCTGAAGAACACTCAATTTGCTTGTGTTTAATTGTTTGATTGGATTTAACGTCGTACTCAAGACTAACTCTTTTATATGACAAGGGATTGTCCATTTCAGACTGCTCCATGCTCAAATCTGTTGGACTCCCAGAAGGATAACTCGTCAAAACCACCCCTGTGATTACTGGTCCCACATTGTGTGATGCACATATACTTGGTGGTTAATAGATGGACTTAAACCCGTGAGCGGTACATCGAAGTAGTCTTAGAAGGTCCACGCAATAACTACTAAACCATGACAACAAACTGCTCATATAGCGGATTTTACATGTTAAAATTTAAAGCCTTACATAATTTACAATTTATGACAATAACAAGTAAGGTTAAGATGTTAATATTTTCGGAAGGCCAGTTCTTCCAATTTCCTATTAACTTCTTAAAATTTACAATCTTGCTTCCAAAATAAGTCTGTTATGTTCTTTGTGATGATTTGATTGATTTTTTTTATTTTTATTTTTAACTTTCTCGAAGTCAGGAGTCACAAAAACTTATTTTTGAAAAAAACAATTTCCTTTCAATATAAAACTGTTATTTGAAAGTGATTTATTTCAAAGAAAAACTATGTGACACTGTTCGTTAATGCAATTAAAAAAAAAACAATATATTAACCAGTATGAGGAGATTTATTAGCATTGTACAGTATTACCTTATTATGATTATTGTCGTCTATCAGTTGTTACAAATTATTTTATTAAATATGGTAATATTTACATTCCAGTATTAAAAGTTTCAGTTTAGCCGTTTTTATCGTTGTTGCGCGCATAAAATGAATGAAAAAGTTTATACTAAGGGTTGATAAGGACGTTTTCAAATGTTTCAGGCCATCCATTAGAAAGGTTGGCGAGTAAATTGCTTTTTACATTTCATATGAAACATGTTATTGGTCTAAACCATTTATGTTTCATAATAGATTTGTCAGATGTTTTGTTTTGCAATAAAAGAGCTGAAGCGAAACAGCTTTGCTTTAATCAGATTCTTATCACGTTGGCCAAGTTCACAGAAAGTACAAGGCCGTACACCATCATCGGAGAAATATAGAGACAATGTGTACATAATCTAATTCATTAACGTTTGGAAAGGCTAAGCTGTGAGCTCCATTAAACTTAACGGCAAAGTCCGTCAGAAATTCTCTTGGGGAATTGTGCTAACGGAGATGACTCAACTAATCGAGAACGACGTAATTCCCTCATCCATTCTCCTGATTTTACTCCACCCTAGATAGGAGCTCTTTTTATTTATTACTCTGATTTTCGTTCCAAATAAGGGACATAGGATAGCAGATGTTTTGCGTTATGCAGTACTTTCGTTTTAGATAAGAAATAAAACCCAAGTTGCTGTGCTTGAGGCGATTAAAATAACACAGGAATTAACCTTAATATACATTTATATTTGAATGTATTGATTTTCGAATCTCTGATAATTAAGGTATTGGCTTTGTTATTTTGGTCTTCTCTACATTTTACACAACTGAATATAGGATATATAGCAGCAGATTTTATGCATCAGTAAAATATTTTTAAAAAGCTATAAAATGCAAGTTGTTTTGTTTGAGGCGATTATGATAAGACACGAATTATCTTTATTATACATTTATACTTGAATGTATTGATTTTCAAAAATTCAGTGAAGGTATTGCCTTTGTTATTTGGGTCTTCTCTACACAACTGGATATAGGATAGCACTGAGATTGTATGCATCGGTAAAATATTTTTAAAAGGCAATAAATTACAAGTTATTTTGTTCAAGGTGATTATCATAAGAAACGAATTATCTTTATTATACATTTATACTTGAATGTATTGATTTTCCAAAGTCCAATGAAGGTATTGTCTTGTTATTTTGCTCTAATCTAGAAAACTGAATAAATTGGACGATGTCGATAACGTCAACTTGACATATATATAACGAATTTCAAATTGTCATTGTCATTCATACCGCCCAAATGTCTATAAACGTTTAGAAATGTATGAGATTTAACGTGTAAAACATAAATATTACAATATTAAAATACAAAATAACGTGGGGGGTTTGGCCATTTTTTTTTTTAGTAAATACGGGTTAGATTAATCTGTTGACTTTATCGGCGGTTTATTATTTTTTATTTGGGTCTTTCCAGGTCTTAGAAGTCCGAATAAACGAATTTTTCCACAGGTTAGAAAATAAAAAATGCATCACATATTGTTAAGTATAAAATTAATTATTTAATAGTTCCATGATTATTTTATAAAATAGTTAAAACATTATATAATAAACTCGCAATTAAACATGGATTGATTCTACACATATCAGACAACGGTCACTGTACAGACGGGTACACAGTGAGCAATAAACTGATTCCTAGATCATTCAACACAAGGGGTATCACACATCGAGCAATTGGTTTTGCCACAGAGCTAGTCTGTGAATATATAAACCATAGTTCACATAGAGTAGTCGGAATTCATGAACACTTCGTTGCCGTTTCCTAAGCCGTTAAATAGGATTAACTAGTCACAGAGCCAGCCTTCCAATCTTTAGTTGGAACCAAAGTCCCTGTTTCTACAGAGTGAGAGGAATAAGCTCGACCGTTATAATAGTATATATATATAGCTCGTGTCTAATTTAGGCAATACAAATATTAAAAAAGGTTCAACGGAAATACAAAATTCATAAACTGTTCGTACTTTCGTGGTAATGATGGTGCTTGCCGGCTATATCACATAAAATAATTTTCTTGAAGGCTGTTCTGAAATCGCGGTTCATGTACGCGTATATGAGCGGGTTCATGCAGCTGTTCGCGTAACCCAGCCACGTTATTAAAGACACCTGCAGCATTGAAATCTCGCAGGATGGACAAAATGGGAGAATAATGTACATCAAGAAAAATGGTAACCACGATACACTGAACACTCCCATGATAATGCCTAGAGTTTGGATAGCCTTGTTGTCTCTGGAACACCGTCTTTTAATTCGTCTTTTCATATTAACCGTTCCGTCTTGCCTAATAAATAAAGCAGATTCTTGAAGTTTTAGCGCCATTGCTTGTCGCTTAGCAATCCTTAGAATATAAGCATACGCAACTGTCAGAAAAGTAAACGGGATGAAAAAAGACGTAGCAGACGATAAAATAGCGTACACAGAGTTCACTGTTAAATCACAATGGGGCGTGTTGATGTATAAAGTATTTCGGTCGTCCGTGAACCACCCCAGATAAAAAGGAACAAACGAAATGGCTATGCTACAACCCCAGGCGGACGATATCATAATCCAAAGTCGTCTGCTAGTCATTCGATTTCTGTAGTTTAGCGGATTAATGATAGCCCAGAAGCGATCTAAAGCTATACAGCAAATGTGTAAAATTGATGCAGTACAGCACATAACATCACATGAGCGCCAAAAGTAACAAAACACCCATCCAAACGGCCACTTCCCGAAAATATCATACATAAGTGAAAACGGCATGACTAAAAACGCCACTGTAAGATCCGCCACTGCCAGGCTCATCACGATATAATTCGTACAGTTCCTTAACCTACGGTACAACCCTACAGCGGCAATCACAAGAATATTTCCAACAACTGTCAACAAAATCATGAATGTGTAGATAAAACCTAAAATCATCCGTAAAGTAAAATCAAAGCCGGAGTTTGAGCTATCACTTATATCCACTCCATTAGTTGTGTTCACTTCGACTGGAGTCCCGTACATGTTGACAAATTTTAGTACTACACTTCAACTGTAAACACAAGTAAACACCGTCCATACACCATAATGATCCGTTCTAAAATGAAAATCATATCAGTCGTTAGTTAATTTTGAGTCCTTTAAATAAACGAGTATCAAAATGTTCGTCGGACAGTACAACTGCTAGGCCCTTTCGAATAACACAAAATAGCTCTTCAAACTAATAAACAATTGACTTAAATATTATATAGTTGCACTATGTCAATCGCGCTGCCCGTTACAACCGTTGCCAGAATAGATGTCTTTGTGAAGCAGGCGCTCGATATTTATACAAAAAGAGCGAGCCAGTGGGAGTGCGGTGACGCCTTGATCTGCGCGTTGTTCGAGACGCGACAGTCTACCCGAATCCATCGATCAACGCGCCAGGATTACAATGAATGAGAAGCTGAAGAGCGGATCTTGGCCTGAGAATATCTTTGGTCCGTGTGGGAAACGCATCCTCGCGGTGTTTTATCTGACTCAGCACAACAGCATCTCGTCTCTTACCACAATAGCTGAACCCAGACGTTTCGCTTCTGACAAATCTCAGCAGGATCACATTGGATATCACGACCTATTCCTAAAGCTTCCAGCACGTAGATTTTTTTACTCTAGTTCTTTACACTGTTTGGATTTGACATTTAGACAAATTGTATAACACACGCAAAGTATAAAAAAACATATGTAGTATTAGAACCCAATTTGAATAGTGTCATAAAATGCCAATTACGTATATGTTCAAAGATCACAGTAATGTTTATCCGATAATCATTGTTGGTGGATTGACTATTAAATGTCAACTTGCATTTCATATCAATTTGATAATTATTTAATCCAGTCATTTTTGTTTTTATTGCTAACCTTTACATCTTGTATCGTGCAAAAGTCGTGTGGGGAGAGGGTGAACCCCTATCAATTGTTTGTTTAATTGGGGTTAAACGCCGCATTAAAGGTTATTTCACTTACACGACATCTGTGAGCCCATGGGTAAAGGAAACCCCACTAGCTGCCGCTAGCAACAAGCAAATACAAAACAGAATAGACACAGAAAAGTAACAGGACGTAAAACAAATGCACACAAACACATCGGCGTCATTGTTTCCTACTTAACACTGAGATCACCAGTTTAACAGAAATCTCCCTCCCAACCCTCCACCCCTATTACTAGACGGTTATTTGGCCTCCAGCCCACAAATACCGTCCTCCCACACACTGACGAGATTTTTGCACTGGGTGGTAGTTATTAAGTTACGAATTGGAATAATTGGCAGATTTAAACATGGAGGTTGATTATTACACAACACAATATTATATAAAATGTTCGGCTTTATTTACTTGAGCCCGGACATTGAATACATCATTATATTCTGGATTAGATAACACGTTATTATCTCAGCTAATGCTAACAACGGTTTAATTCTGATCGTTTTGTAAAGAATGTTATGGCATTTTTTAAAACTTTTTTATGTATGTTTGTCCTTTTTAATTGATTGGCTGATTGACTAACTAACTGACTGACTGTATGGTTGGTAGGTTGGTTGGTTGTTTGTTTGGCTGGTTGGTTGTCTGTTTGCCTTACATATTTATTGGGGAAGGGGCATAATCTGCTCAAATGTCAATAATATATTTTGTTTTAAAGCAACTCCCTGTCTATGTTTTATTTTGACTGTTGAGTCGCTTCAATGCCAGGATAGTATTAATTTGCATATTAACTGACCATGGCATATATTAAGCACTTACTTGACCGCTGGGGCAGAGGCAGTGATGCTGTGGTTGGAGTGTCTGACTATTGATCTTACTTGGAATGAACCTCGCTGGCGGTTAGTATAACATTCCCGTTTTGTGTCATTAAGAAAGTGAACATTATCAGTGTTTTCGTTATTTTGGGATAACACGTCCTTAGCTTGACAGATTCTAGTTAAGAATTTTTGCATGTTTGAAACCCGTCCGGTAATCGAACCCACGACCCTTAGTCAGGTAGCTAACTGCCAGCTATGAAAGCCGGCCATCTAGACCACTCAGTCGCCAGGTATCCCACTAGGTTCGTGGGTTCGATTGCTGGACAGGTTTCAATTTACCAAATCTCTAAACTACAAACTATTAAATAAAGTGTTATTCGCCAAAAACGACAATATTGTGACTGTCCTGTTTTGTCATACATGTTCAATCGAAGAACTTACAGGGTTTAATTCTTCATACTGTAGATTAACTTCGAATTGTGAAATAACTTGAATTTGTAATTGAACTCATTTTAAAATTGGAAGTTACATATATTTCATATTTGGAGTAAGTTATATTCTATTCAGAAAATGAAATAAAAACTTAAATTTAAATTTTAAAATGAATTATGGAAATAAGTGGATAACATTGTTTTTTCATGCCAAGTTGATCTGAGGTCGAATGTCATCCAATTTACAGGAAACTCAGACGTGTAATGTCTTTGGTAGCTTAATTTCCCAAAGCCATTGCATTTTAAGAAACATTAAAATATTTCAGAATAAGTCTTCGACAAAAGTTTGGAATGAAATGCTTACATTTTGCGGTCTAATATTTCAGTGAACATACCAGATATTAAACCAATGTAAATTATTTATTTGTTCTCTGTAATCTAAAAATGAATGTCTTTTAATAAATTTTCTTTATATTTTTTTTTATATTGAGGGTTATAATTGGTGAAAAAAGTGATCAACCAAATATAATTGTGTACGGGGTCTAAACACACACCGCTTGACATTGTCTTCAGTCAATTATATAAATTCGATAGGTGCTTGCTGTTCCTGGCTTTAAATACAATAATGCCAGTTGATATCAACATTACGCTTGGGCAGTGGCCCAGTTTGACCTGGGGATTCGGCACCTTGCATTTAGTGCGAAATTCGTTTATCTAAATGGAGCTAATATACATGTAGTCACTGAAGACAATAACCAGGTTGCTACCGAAGTGTGTTGGCCACCATGACCTTAAAACTGGTTAACCAAATGAGGTTAAAGGGGTGTTATGGTTTACAGATAGCGGAACTTGGGTCGATAGACAGACGTACGACAGTTGTTAAAGCGGATAATTAAACGACAAGAGAACAGGGCATTCAAGAGCGCGACGTGTGATATTATAGTCGGTTCTAACTTGACTGGCAAATTGAATTGCTTCACACATCGGGGCCTTTGTGTGACATATAAAGGGTACTCAAATACAGCATGCCGCTAAAGGAAGTAGAACAAAGGGAACATTTAAAGCGAAATGTTTGCACGATCAAACCACTTTTATTCAATTGAAATAGCCTAGCTTCGTCCTGCAAGAGCATACCAATAGATTAAATTCATATAAATCCCAACCAGCCAATACTTTTAGTAAATTAATTCAGCATCTGTATCTTAGAATTCGGATGTTCAACAAGCGGTATCTTTCGTTGTTATGTGCCCGCCATGGCGATGTTGTGGCAAAACTCGTTGCCAGGAGACGTAACTTGATATTTGTGATTGGCTGGTGTTATGTATGGTAAGGATTATGTAACAGTTATTTACGAAACGACTCGAAATGTGTATTATTTGTTGTGCTTTTTGGATTAGAAGAGAGTTAAACGATGCGGCGTGTATTAATAAATACGTCTGAACATCCTCCGCCATTTCAGTATCCTAAATAATTTCTGATGTAAAGTAGGTTATTGTTGGAGACGTCGACCAGATAACATATGGCTTGAGTTATGCACGTGTTTATTGTGTACGTCGGAAGGCTATTCTTGTGTTGATATGATGACGTCATTGGAGCTTTATCATTTATAAAATACTTAAAACTGACGAAATTTGAATTTTTCGCAACAAGTCATGCATAAAAAAAGAAGACTTTTATTTAAATGTGACTTTACCCGAAAAACGGGCTCGTTTGATGTGAGATATTTTAATACAAATCCGCGAAGTACTTGATTTCAACGCATGCGCATAAAACATCCAGTGGTTAACATTGCACGTTTTGTTGTAATATTATTGCTTCCATTCACCTCCTAGATAACTGTACAGGTACGGAAAGTGTCGAAGGATGTTCCGACATGTAGCTTCACCATGACCTCTATTGTCACTTGGATAGTTCGTCGAACACCCTCCTCGCCTGCGGCGAAATGGGCTTTAAATCCGTGTCAAAATGACGACTGTGGTCATAGTCGAGCTACTAAAACCCGCTACAACGTGTTAAACAGATTATATAGTGGAAGTGACAACTCTCGTATGCGCATTACGAGATCGCGTAATAATTTCCGTCGATTGGGGTGACGTTTGTCACTGATCAGCAAAAGAAAGAAGAGCAAAGCAAGATGGCCCGGGTGTACAAATGTACCATAGAGTCTCTGTCCAGATGTAGGTGGTAAAATCGTTATATTAGAATGTTTAAACCCTTGAAATCGGTTGTAAGAAGTTTTTCATGCACCTTTACAGTTGTTGCTCATGAACAATCGAAACATTAAAATAGACCTACAAGTTTTCATGCTAAACTAGTCTGATATTTTATATCCTTAATCAAAGTCTTTGCCAAATTGGAGGTTATTTTATATGGTCATGGAGAAGGTTGAACTAAGAAAAAAGAGGAAGTTAAGATTTCTGGGAAACTTAATCACAATTTAAACCAGATGGTTGCAATTGATACAGTTAATCTGGGACTGGTTCTGATTAATATGTCAATAATTTTATGGAAAGTCCTGGAAGCGTAACGAATATCCTTTACTTTATTATTTGACAGATAATTTTCGTACATTGTCATTAGCTATGGTGACATCTTTCCGCGAAGTAATTGTCGGTAGGGAGAGCGGCTATTGTTAAATATACTACCAGTAGATTCTTTATCCGTCTATTACTGGTATTGATTGATTAGTGTTAACTCCAGGGTATACTCATATTTAAATTATAACCAGGATCATCCAGCCCTAACTAAAGTAGATGGTCTTGTTTGACATCTAGACCTAGATGGGACTAGGAAGCGATTTGCTGTAGAATCTGAGACAGTCTCTAATGGATGAGACTGAAGCACTGTCAGGTACAGGACAAGGCCAACTACAACTCACGTCGTCCCTTATTTTTTCAAAGGAATTAGTATCTAGTATGCATACACTCAAGAAATAATGTCTTAAGGATACTCTAACAGAGTGTTTTTACGGGATGTTGGTTTTTCAGGATATTTTTATTTTAAAATTGTAACCTTTTCCTTTCCCCATGGCTAAAAATATAATTCTTTGCAAAGGTTACAATTTTAAAATAAAAATATCCTGAAAACCAACATCCCGTAATGTTAAAGCATAGGCAGCCTGCCCTCCCGTGCCATTAAGCGGCAACGTCATTTCGCAAAGGGACGTCACTCTGTTGTCGTAACGTCATAACTCAAAACCTCCGTATTAGACTGTCAAAGATTCACATAGTTTTGAATATTAAAGCTTATAATAGTTCGTATATTTCAAAAGAAAGGAGTTGTTTATTGCAGTAAATTTTACCTTAAGATGAATCAATGTTGTTTTGTTTCTGGAGGTTTAAGAGGTCAATGTACGCAAAAATTGAGGACAAAATTATGAATAATGTGCCACTAAACTAGGGTAGATGTAGACACATGTTACCAACATTTAATCTCTGTGACCCAGTGATGTGAGTCGCAAGACAAGAGGATGATCACATGAAGTCGTAGAGGACAACTCTCACAAGTTATGTGTTATTTAATCCGGAAAATCTTACCCACTACATTTTAAATATTTATATTTGTTATATTTTCCCTTTTCTCCCTCCGGGTCTTTGTGGAAATCACAATTAGTCTTATCACCTTTCATGGGGTGTAAGGGAACAATTCAATAAATAATTAATTGTCTAAGGAAATATGTCGTTTTATAATGACGCTTACCGTCAAACTTGTGTTAATTTGGCTTGATTCCACAAACATAGCTCGTATCTGAACAAAACGGTTGTTTAACATAAAATATCACATCGTCAGAAACTTGAGCTTTGTTGTCTTGAATTTCATGGCGTTTACAGAAATGGAGAAATAATTCAGATGAGGAAGAGAAACGGCACTGATACATTTTGCATATTCATGTTTCGATTGACATTTACAAGTAACAACAGGAAATGCATATAATTTAATATTACATAAAGATTCCCCGAAAGACACGTACATGAGTACTTAATTGATATGTGTGCTTCATTGCACACGAATGTTCGTACATTTACCTGCAAGATAAAGAGAACTCCATTATTAAGAACTGCCTTATGGTTGAGTAAACAAGGATGGAGTGTCTAGTTAATGGAAGCATCAATCAAGGAAAAGATTTACTTTTTTTATGAATTAATGTGATTTGTGCACGAAACATTAGATACATCGCCACATAAATGGATTGATGGCAATGCGACAATTTCCCGAATTAATGTTAGAATCAGAAAAGTGCACAAGTATTTAATACAAAATCATTGCTCTACCTGGTAGCTAGAGGTTTATGACTCCAGAAATACTTTATAGCCTTTGGAGATTTGAACAGGCCGATGCTTGGACAAAGGGGATGTCCTTTTATTCTTAAGTTAATAGGTGGAAAATTATTTCTCCCGGGACATTTTACGAGGACCACAAAAAAATTAACGATGGAAGGGGAAATAATATATATGTCAATGGCATTACCAATGTTACTTACAAACGTATGTAGCATATCAGAATAAATATTTGTGTGGCCATTGGAAAGCCTATGTGGCCATTGGTATATCTAAACTTGTATGACCATATGTAAGCCCGGTTGCCAATTGGCAAGGGGAGCCATTTGTGAGTTTGATTGATTGACTATTGGTTAGTCTGTAATGCCATTTGTGAGCATGTGTGACCATTTAAATTTGTGATTCAGTGAGGCCATTGGAAAGTCTATACGACCATTGATAAAACTGCATGACCCTTGACAAGTGTGTGTGGCAATTAAGTCCGTGTTGCCATTAGTGAGTTTGGGTTGCCATTGGCGAGTCTGTGTTGCCATTTGTCAGTCTGTGTTATAATTGGTAAGTCTGTGTTGCCATTTATCAGTCTGTGTTGCCATTGGTCAGTCTGTGTTGCCATTGGTCAGTCGGTGTTGCCATTAACCCGTCTTTGTTGCCACTGGCCAGTCTGTGTTGCCATTGGTCAATCTGTGATACAATTGGTAAGTCTGTGTTGCCATTGATCAGTCTGTATTGCCATAAATAAGTTTGTGTTGCCCTTGGTC
The DNA here is from genome assembly GCA_031763545.1 of Mopalia muscosa. NCBI lineage: Eukaryota > Metazoa > Mollusca > Polyplacophora > Chitonida > Mopaliidae > Mopalia > Mopalia muscosa. Next base: position 12,919 of record JARFOD010111983.1, read on the forward strand.
AGTCTGTGTTACCATTGGTAAGTCTGTGTTGCCATTGGTAAGTCTGTGTTACCATTGGTAAGTCTGCGTTGCCATTGGTAAGTGTGTGTTGCCATTAATCCGTCTGTGTTGCCATTGATCAGTCTGTGTTGCCATTGGTCAGTCTCTGTTGCCATTGGTCAGTCTCTGTTGCCATTGGTCAGTCTGTGTTGCCATCAATCCGTCTGTGTTTCCATTGGTAAGTCTGTGTTGCCCTTTGTCAGTCTGTGTTGCCATTGGTCAGTCTGTGTTGAAAATCGTCAGTCTGTGTTGCCATTGGTAAGTCTGTGTTGCCCTTGGTCAGCCTGTGTTGCCATTGGTCAGTCTGTGTTGCCATTGGTCCGTCTGCGTTGCCATTGGTAAGTCTGTGTTGAAATTGGTCAGTCTGTGTTGCCATTGGTAAGTCTGTGTTGCCAATGGTAAGTATGTGTTGCCATTGGCCAGTCTGTGTTTTTATTGGTCAATCTATGTTGCCATTGATAAATCTGTATTGCCATTGGTCAGTCTGCGTTGCCATTGGTAAGTCTGTGTTGAAATTGGTCAGTCTGTGTTGCCATTGGTAAGTCTGTGTTGCCCTTGGTCAGTCTGTGTTGCCATAGGCCAGTCTGTGTTTTTATTGGTCAATCTGTGTTGCCATTGATAAATCTGTATTGCCATTGGTAAGTCTGTGTTGCCAATGGTAAGTATGTGTTTTGCTTAGCCGTTGTTGCTATTTATCAGTATGTGTTGTACTTGGTCAGCCTGTGTGACCATTGGTAAGTCCGTGTTGCCTTTGTTGAGTCTGTGTGGCCATTGGTAAGCCTGTTTGACTAATGGTAATGCTGAGTGGCCATTTTTTTAATCGAGCCATCGGTAAGTCTGTGTGGCCAGGTTGGCAGTTTATAAGTGTATGGCCATTTGTGAGTGTGTGGCCGTTGCTAGGCCTGTATGACTATACCTAATAAATTATCTAACTAATGATAATTAGTTCTTGATATAGATAAATGATTTGCCGTTTTTGTTCTTGCCAGAGAATTACCGATATCCATACTTCATTTAGCAATATAAATAAATGAATTATCGTTATTGATAATTGAAATATCGACACTGATAAATGTCATCAAAGAATTGATAGTGATATATACTGATATCCACTGAAAATGATGTGTTACACGCCGAGTATATGGCAATTTTGTGATATTTTTTTTCTTACGAAAACAATAAATGAAGTTTATGCATTTATCGATATCAATTAATAAAGTGAATTATCGATACATCATTTATTGATATCGATCATTCATTCATATATCAATTATTGATGTCGACAATACAGTTATGATATATCAGATTAAATATTAATTCGGCTTCCTTTAGTACTATAGCTAGGAATGTCACCACGTGACACGGCTCTACGTTCCATGTAGTTGATCTAGCATTTCAATAAATTTCAGTAAAAGTTCATATAAAAAACAGCAATGTTAAATGACTTCAAGTTAGTTCTACATGGTAAAGTTTTTAATTCATACAATCTCTTTCACTATATTTTAATCGTACTTGATGTATCAGTTGTATACATTGATTCATTTCATTTACATGGCAACTATTCTTTCGTAACGTTCTCAGTTTAAGGTGGCTAGACAGGGTAAAATGTGACCATTTCATTAGAGCGAGAGGGCACTATTGTTTTGTGTACTGAATTTATAATTTCCGAATTTAAAATACGTGATGCATTATCTCCCTGTTTTCTGGATTCTTTTCTTAAAGTGTCAAAGGGATTAATGCATTGAAATCAGAGAACCCTATAGAGACTTCAAAGGCTTTAATTAACCTACTTTTCTAGTTACATTTTGTAGTCTTTGGGGAAGGTCGAGGAGGGGAGGTGGTATAAAGGATGATCCACTTTCTGTTGATTGTTCATAACTTAATATTTGATTGTGCTACCGAGTAGTGTGGGGATTGCCCGGCAGCTAAGTTATTTCGTATTAGTATTATTTTGTTTGTATGTTCTTGTTCCTATTCGTTTCTGGCTATTTTTCTGCTTTCTTGTGAATTCTGCGTTCCCTTTCGATCTGTTCAACTGTTGTTGTTGTAATTTGTATGTTTTCTAGTATAAATATTTCTGTATTCATCGAGTTTGTCTGCGTGGATCTGGGGTCTCAGTTGTAGTATATTAGCCTAGGTCCTAAACCCAGCTGGTAAAATACTTTTGTAATTGCACTGTCACTTTGCACTCCTCTTTCTAAAGGGCTCCTGTCGTCTATCCCTTCACTATGAGTCTCCCCAGAGTTTCTGTGTTTCTCACTGTGCTGTATTAACATCCCTCGTTCTTGCACATAGATTAGTCAATCATACTCAATTCTTAAGTTAATAGTTATCTACTTCATAAATGGAGGAGGACGACGAAGACAGCATGGAGTTAACCCAGACTGTGGG
>JARFOD010111994.1:0-15346 GCA_031763545.1 Mopalia muscosa
TAAATTAAGACTTACTCCTATACAATTATAAATCTACCCATTAAGTGTTTCCAATATCAAGTCGACGTCTGGGCAGTCGTGGAATAAATGCTCGATAATTTCACTAGCAGCGTGATAGAAAGGTATTGTTGTTTTTATATTGATTTTCAGTAACAAAGTATTCGTGGCAATAATTATATGTATAATTCTTAACCATTGTAGTTTTGTATAATTGCAAATCACGAAAAGTAGTAAATTATACAGTTTCCACTTTTCCTGTTTCACAAAATCCCATTTGAATTGACTTTTCGGAGTTTGTACATCTGGGAGCAGTACACGGTACATATAGCTTTACATTGTTTGCTATATTTCAACAATATTTTCAGTCGTTTTGGTATATTTGATAGGAAACTATAGAATTATTTGCATTCTGCAATACAAGAGACTCATGAGTGTGTCGAAAAGTTGAACCTACTAAATAACTGGCATAAAAACCTTTAGGTAAACTGTAGCCAATCATTTCCAGGCGACTTCCTACATCGGATTTAAAGGGGTTTGGACCAACAAAGTCCACTTTTTTTTCAAAGTCAGTGTAGCGTGTGGCTATAGAAAACTGAATGTGTGCTGTCGTGCAGATTTAGAACGGAAATTGTATGGCAGATTTGAAATATCATGTGAATCTGAATACGGCTCGCCGAGCACTCCCGAGTGAACATGCATATAAATAAGCTGGGAAATTATATCTGTGAAAAGAAACCATTGCGAATGTCATTTCTCTCTAGAAATACGAGTCCTGTGTCGCATCTTTTATCAGTCCTAATTTATAATCAACTTGTTTTCAACACAACCCTGTAAAATTGTACGATATTTATGCTCAGATGACGCCATTAGAAAAGGTATACCACCTACAGTGCGATCGTCTGGATTGATAAATGATAACACAGATGCTAAATTACAGCTAATGTTTGACGAATTCATTGAACACTTGCGTCAAAGGCCTACATTCTTCCGTTATCGCCATGGCGGTTGCTTCCCAGATAACATATGACGTCGTGTTGATTTATACGTTCATATGACCACTGCTCATTGAACACTACCGTGTAACCATTCAGATAAATATGTGGGACGATTCAGTCTGTGAAGGGTAACAATTACATCAGTCGATTCGCTCGATAAATAAATCGTAGTAGGAATAGACCCCCAGTCCGTAGATAAATCACACAAATGATAGTCCTTTTCCTTGTCCAATTTCAATACCAATTTTCATCAGTAAGATGTCACCACACAGGTCTGTACGCCACTAAATGACATTAAAAGACACACAGATTATTCATTAAAAGACATTGGCTGAATAGCATAATAATGAATCTTTCCGTTTAAAGATGATAATGGAGACATATTAAGTGCGAATGTGTCACGAATGAAATGAAACTCGTTTTATAGAGTTTACTGGCGCCGACGTTTGCTTGAAATAAATTGTTCTACCCGCTACAAGATGAGATTGCTTTCAAATTCTTCGGCGGGACAATTGTTGAAATTTTTTAATATGATAATATTTAGTGGAGAACATACATATTAATGAACTTTGCAATGTTGTGTTTAACTCTTTAAAACATGGAGGTTACTTTGTTAGGTCAATCTTTCCTTTTTACTATAGAATGGGAGTCTTGTAATGTCAAAAAAGGGACGTTGCAGGAGGTCCTCTGACGTCAAAACGTTCAAGATTCATAGGCTTTTCAGTAACGTCACAATGCAAAAATGTGTGTGACGTCATGTAAAAGCTCTACTAACACGAATATTCTGACGTCAGAGGACCGCTTTCCACGGATAAAATTACCTCCCTTGCAAACTTACCGAGACTCCTATTGGCCTTGCGGGATTCCTTGAATGATTTCTCTTATTCTGGCGCAGGATATAGATCAGAGCATTATTTTGTAAAATATCGATACTGAGGATTCCAATTATTTTAATTTGGTGAAGAACTAATAATGACTTCTAAACTCAAATATAATTTCACACAACTGCCAAGAACATTGTCTGTACGTATGATCAAAGCATTTTTTCTAGGAAAAGGCTTTTAAACTATTGATGGGAGTAAACTGTCCAACCACGTCAGAACATTATTTTGTAAAATCGTGATACTCAGGTTTGCAAATATTTCAATAATGACATCTGAACTCAAATCTCATTTTACACAACTGTCAAAAACTCGTTGTACGTAGGATCAAGTCATATTTTCTTATACAAACGCTTACAAATAAGCTATAGATGAGAGTCAAATGTCCAACCACTCTGGAAATACTTCAAAACGGTTCTCTAAAGTAGTTCACTAAAGTCAATGGTCCTTTGTGGAACCCTTTGTCTGCTTGTTTGGTCGATTTAATCCATCTTTTATATAAGACAATGTTTCATCACCAAATCGTAAAAACAGTGTGAGGATATTCGTGATATGCCACTTCTTAACAGTCAAGTCCTGTACCGGTAACAATCAAAGCCTGTCTACATAAAAACTGTTTCTCCAAATCACGAAACCCTTTTAAAAACGTACGAGGATTGGGGGAATAATCGTGTTTAATGAGATCGATATCCGGATTCCGTCTTTTTTCCCCAAGAAACCGTGTTCATCTGTAAAGGAGACTGGTTTAACGGTTACATCCTACACGAGGAGGATAAGTCGAGTGGAATGGGGACGAAACGTCAAACGTTTTAGCTTCAGGGTAAATTTGCATTTAAGGCTAGATTTAAGCCTCTTTGTATTGATCAGCATTTCGTCCCGACTGTATAAGACTGGTGAGGTGTTGGAATGAGCCGACTGAACAAACTGCTGGCAGTGGAACATAATGCTTTGTGTAAACGAACCCCACACTATTGCGATGTGGTGTTACTACGTCAGGTGATATTGACAGATATAATTAGAAAATTAGGCGAGTCTTACATGTCGCGTGGGAAGGTAAAGTTTGGTTGGAATTCCAATACTATTCTGGAACAACCGATGGTAGGCTATTACGTGAAATTGTCACAAGTTAGTTCTGTCAGTGTCAGATGATAAGTGAGGGCACGTGTCACCTTCGATACAGGGAGAGCTATTATAACAGGCTGAAAATGGATACTTAAGACCAATTGCTACAACAACATTTGTACCACATTAACGATAGCTGTGACGACAGCCATGTAAATTTCGATGGAAATCACAAGTGGTTAACATTATAGGTCAAGCATGTTTTAGAGATGCAGAAAGAAGTAGTCTCTTTTTAACTGGGCACTAGATGGCGCAAAATTGCACCCATTGTGTCCAAATCAAAAACTACTATATAGTCCCAAATATATGCTTTAATATCACGATTTACCATGGCTTTCAGCATTAATGTTTGATTTTCAACACATAACAGGCCTGCATTCGACAGGTTCTTTAAAAAATATGCCACATTGCGATGTCGATGATCAAAGTTCATGTCGAAGTCACCTCTTACGTTTTTTACATGCGCATTGGCGTGTCAATAACGCACAAGCTTCATTTCCACTGTACGCTTTGAAGTAAAGATTCCAGGGGGCTCTATTTTAATTGATTTATTTTTACTGACCAACGGCCTCGTTGTTTTTCTTTCTTGGCCAATAAAAATGCGGAAAAAACCCGGAAATTCCTTACATCTTAACAATCAATGTTTCGGTGAGAATCATCTTATACTGTGGTTCAATGTCGGCCGAGTGATGTTCAGTGGTTCTGCTGATGTTATAAGAAGGTGTACCGTTGGTATAATGCGATTATACACCAAGACGAAAACGTGAAGTAGCCATATTGAAAAGACGAGATAACTATTTGTGGAATTATCGTGTTAGCAAAATTATAAGGCCAATGTTTGCCGTATTGGAATAGCTGTGTATTTCTGTACAACCGTCCTGGAACGAAATACGCGTTTGGTAAAACAAACATCTGTGAAAAACATGTTTTGCTGCTATACACAGTCTTGTAGGACACACAAATATGTAGAAATTATGAATAAAACATATGAATTACTCGCCAACTCCAGAGTAGGCGTCCGTTAACTCCTTTTGACTCCCGTGACGTAAAACGGTTTAAAATCACCTGAAAATAAAAATACTTCATTAAACATTGATTCTGAACGAAAGATATCCTTGGATCTACACTGAATCGCTTTATCCAGGCTGTCGCATGCTATTAAAATTTCATGTAGAAATCATGTGTACACCAGACGGATAACGGGTTTAATTTGTCTGTGTTTAAAGAACGGTAACTTTATAGTGTTTGAACAGACAAAAACGGTGTATACAATTACTGGAGGCAGCCGTCTTAAAAAATTGGAGACCCCCAGCACAGCCATGCACTTTGACTATTTACTCGGGAGTTTAACCAAATTTAATCTGGGGCCTAAAAGGCCGTGGGGCTCCCTTTGCGCTACCCGTCCTCCCGACTATTCGTAAATGCGTAATATCGTTACAAACACAGCCAACTCATACAGAGAACATGACTAGATTTCGCACTAAATGGAACATTGTTGCAAAAATAATTTCAATTTATCTCACGTTTCGTTTCTTGTTTTTCTCGATCATTGGAATTGACATCTCGGTAAAACTGCGTTAAAGACTTTTATATTCCACGCGCTAAAAGTAACAAACATGCATTAAAATATCATCTATAGGATAAGTGTTCCGAATATCAATACTTCCGTCAAGCTGACTGGAAAAGCGAATTATTCCATGTAGTTTGTTATTTGTTAACTTATACATCGAGACTTTTTGACATAACAACATTATGTCACAAATTAACGTATTTTCTATATTCCACCTGTTACGAGAAAAAATGTTGTTTATCATCAACAAATCAAAAAAAAAACTTTAATATCTTTCGCCGGTCCAAAGCAGTGAAACATTGTGCAATAGGCCTACATGCTCCCACAGTACACCTACCGTTTCATTATATGGGCTGCTCTGTATAGGACAAAAATAACACTGGCTATTATGCTGGCATATGTTTTATTCAGGTATGACATTTACTGACAATACAGTATCTAACTACGTTATAGCCACGGACAATGAAACAAATGAAAGTGAATTGAGGTTATGTTTTATTTAGAGCTCTGTCTCATTTTAGAAACTATCTATTGGCAATACTTCAATAAAAGCGTAACATTTCCCAATCAAATGACTCGATAGGAAACGGTTGGAATTATGCCACAAGAAACAACACATTCTTCTATAATTATGATATCTACTATTTTCACCATGAATTGTGCTATGGTACTTCGGAAAAATAAAATGATGTAAAGTGTGTAAGATTTATCCAAAAAAATGAGTTGATTCAACAGTTTCTTAATTAATATACATTGCTTTGGTAACTATTCGACCTTGTCCACCTACAGTTGTCGTTAGGTACACGACAACTGACGGGAATTCTGCCTCAAGGAAAAATACCTGTCTGCTATCTAATATTTCATCGTGTAATCGGAACTCAATATCATTAAACGACGTACAGTGTATTGAGTTTATATAGAAAGGTGGGGATACCTGGGATTTCAATTAATATAATTAGCTTTGGCGATCATTCTGTCTAGTGGTTCACCTGCGGAAGTTGTTAGGTACAGGAGGACTGTTTAAACACATAGGGACGGACTACTTCTGTAAAGCAATGTTGTTTTAAGTATAAATGAAAAAAACAAAACTTATATTCATTTTTTATTTTTTATTTTTTATTTTTTTTTCATTTCTAGGTTTTCACATCTTTCGCATTAATTTGCTTTCGAGTTGCTGGATATCAATTTAAAGCGTCGAAGTATAATTTATGATATCAATCAAGCTGACCTTCATCGCATTGTTCAGTAACGAGGCGGAAGAAGGTTAAGTCTCGCGTTTAATTTAAAAGCGAAATGTTTTTAATCTTTGTTTGTTTTATTGCATTTGAAAATATAGTCGATTCTTCTTCCTGTGTTGATACATTGACATTAAAGGAGAAGACCACCCTTCTATAAATAAGTAAAACTTTTTGTGTGTAATACAATACATTAATTTCCATTTTCATAACCTGATCGTAACACTGGTTATCATCCATTAAAAAGGATCACAAGTACCAGTTGAGTCACCAAATCCTGTGTACAGCAGACTTCATTGATCTATCATTGGATAGTTCAAAATTGGCTGACCAACCAGAGTGCAGGAACACTTAGCAGCATAGGATTTGAAACATTAAGCTCCCTCCAATCACCATGGAAACAGGAAGCTCTCTCCAATCAACATGAAAACAGGAAGCTCCCTCCAATCACCATGGAAACAGAAAGCTCAATACAATCACCATGGAAACTGGAAGCCCCGTCCAATCACCATGGAAACAAGAAACTCCCTCCAATCAACATAAAAACAGGAAGCTCCCTCCAATCACAATGGAAGCAGGAAGCTCCCTCCAATCACCATGGAAACAGGAAGCTCCCTCCAATCACTATGGAAACAGGAAGCTCCCTCCAATCAACATGAAAACAGGAAGCTCCCTCCAATCACCATGGAAACAGGACGCTCCATACAATCACCATGGAAACTGGAAGCCCCTCCAATCACCATGGAAACAAGAAGCTTCCTCCAATCAACATGGAAACAGGAAGCTCCCTCCAATCATAAGCATATCAAAATAAATGGAATGCTGATTCAATACAAGTGTCTTTACCTTGCCAGAACCAAGTACCTGGAGCTCCCAATAACACCCTTTTCCCTCCCTGGTAAAAAAATGAAAGGAGATTATAGATTTTTTTATGATTAACCTTATTCTGCTAGACAGAAGACATTAAGCAGAGTCACAGTGGAAAGCCATTAACTATACTGTCGTATACTGTTTGTCCACAGCATTGGATACCTGACTGAATCGCGATTCCATAAGAGCGCTGAAACCTGTGCCAACTGGATTCCTGGGAAAAGAAATTGTGGGTATTAACATTTTGTCAGTGTTTCTGGCCTGCAGCTGTGGCTTTGTGGCTAGGGAGTGCGCTTACTGATCCTACTTTCATCTACTGTTCACAGGATAGAGTCCGTCTGTTGACCCTGTGGCGTGGAGGATGTTTGCTTTTTTACCTCCATTTACCCTTCATATGGGTGAAATAACCTTAAGTATTGTATCAAACCCTGAATGCACAAACAGGTATTTATTGTAGATAAAATAGAGAATGGTGTTTACTGACCAGACTGATTGAGGCGGAGAACCCCAGTTCACACTTCCCATGTTGATCTTGTTGATCTATATAAAGACTATTACTGAAATCCACAGCTGTAACACAAAGTCATCAGTAACACATTAGTTTGAAAACGTTAAACATGTCTCAACAGTTGTATGGTCTATCAGAAGGCTTCAAAGGACATACGAATAAATGTACAGTACCAATATTATCTTCGAAAATATATTAAAACAATGATTTGAACATAGATTGAAATAACATTAAAATTAATACTAAGTTAACTTTTTTGTAAAGATTTTTAAAAGGCAAATGAAAAGTTTTTAATATTCAACAGAATACCGACCTCTTTTACAGGGAGAGAACTCTGTTAATATTGTCCGTCCCAAATCATTTGATGCCAGGCAATTTCCTACAAGTTGTTTTTTCCCTAAGCGTTGTGTATGATAAACGTAGCGCGGTGCACAGGCCTGGAGAAAAAAATTCCACAAAATAATCATTTTGATAGTTATATTTAGCTGGATCTATTTTAACTGAGTAAGTTTTGTATTGAATTACAATAACATAATTCCAGTAAGGAGTCCAGTCAACATGATTTGGTTGATGTATTTGTGGATTTGTTTAAGAGTGTTTTACTTACTGATGAACTTTAACAGTGTATTGCAACACCCACAATTATACAAAATAAAGTGTTCTCCTCTGCTGAAAAAATAATGTTCCTCAAATGCTTAGTAGATAGTATACTCTTGCTGGAAAAATTATTTTTCCCTTGTCTTTTTGGGGAAATAAAAATACTGTTTAAACCAAGAGGAAAGGATGGAAGAAACAGGGATAAGGAGAAAGGGAAGACAAGGATGTTGAAGGAGAGGGAGTGAAGACACAGGGATTGGGGAGAAGGGGTATCAAGGATGCAGGAGGAGAAGGAGGGAATGCACAGAGATTGGGAACAAGGAGAGACAAGGATGTTGGTGGAGAGGGAGGGAAGACACAGAGGTTAGGAGGATGAGGAAACAGGGATGCTGGAGGAGAGGGAGGGAAGAAACATGGATTGGGGAGAAGAGGAGACAAGGATATTGGAGGAGAGGGAGGAAAGAAACAGGGAATGGGAGGAAGGGGAGACAAGGATGCTGGTGGAGAGGGAGGGAAAACACAGGGATTGGGAGGAAGAGGAGACAAGGATGTTGGAGGAGAGGGAGGGAAGAAAGACGGATTGAGAGGAAGAGGAGACAACGATGTTGGAGGAGAGGGAGTGAGGACACAGGGATTGGGAGGAAGGGGATATAAGGATGATGGATGAGAGGGAGGGAAAACACAGGGATTGGGAGGAAGAGGAGACAAGGATGCAGGAGGAGAGGGAGGGAAGAAAGAGGGATTGAGAGGAAGAGGAGACAAGGATGTTGGAGGAGAGGGAGGGAAGAAACAGGGATAGGGAGGAAGAGGAGACAAGGATGTTGGAGTTGGAGGAGAGGGAGTGAAGACACAGGGATTGGGAGGAAGGGGATATAAGGGTGATGGATGAGAGGGAGGGAAGAAACAGGGATTGGGAGGAAGGGGCAACAAGGATGCTGTAGGAGAGGGAGGGAAAAAACAGGGATTGGGAGGAAGGGATACAAGGATGATGGATGCAAGGGAGGGAAGAAACAGGGAATGAATCGAAGGGAGGGGGAATAAGGGTGTTGTAGGTTTGCTTGTTTGTTTGTTTGATTGGTGCTTAACGTCGTACTCAAGGGTCACTTATATGACGACGGAGACAAAAATAAAACTTACAAACAGATCAGCTTCCTGTTTCCCTTTAGCTCTGAGAACACCAGGGCAACAGAAAACTCCTCTTTTCTCGCCTCTTATGATCGACCGAGTAAGCCGAGGGAGTATTCTGCAGGACTGGCCAACCCGCTCCCTCACGGGGCATTATTACGGTGGAAAACTGGGGGAAAATCTCGTAAAAAAAACACCCCCACGATTACTGGAGCCACAACATGTGACTCGCTCATATACCTAATGGTTGAAAAGCAGAGTCGAACCCGTGAATGGTAAATCGAAGCATGTTCAGTTCAGGAAGTGCACTCGCTACCACTGAGCCACGGCAGCGGGCTTGCATATCCATGGAAAGACCATGATTGGTCTGTTCACCCCGACCCCAGCTTCAACAATGTTTTGCCTCCGGACAATAACAATTTAATACAAAACAAAGATGGCATGTAAAGATATTTTTCATGTCCCGCTGGAGATGTGATAACACTTATAACGTTGTTCAGCAAGTAGCTGTGGTAGAAATAAAGGCAAATCTCTAACCAAAAGTATAACGATAGCTTAATTGTCTCCTAAGATTTAATGCAAAATTTAAAAAACAATACTACCACATAAAACATCTCTGTATAAATGTGATCATATTAATGTGACTGTGGGGCATGTGGTGGAATTTAATCCTATCCGTCATTCATAGGAAAACTACATACATCTAAGTTAAACAATTTAGTAAAAGTTCTTGTATTCACAAACAAATACCCAGCCCTAAAATCACAAATTTTTTTTTTTTTTAAATGTGCAATGGCAACCATTCTACTATAATTTGGTGGCAAGCAATCATGAGGACAGCAGTGTGAGCTGAATAAAGCTACCTATCAAGTTTGAAAATATATCTTTACTAACTTATTTTCAAGTTCCATGGACGATTGATTCATGTTGAATATCATAAGCTTTAGTTCTTATTAAGCCAATTTCACTTATATATTTAACAGTGAATCATTTAAAATACAATAAAGGCCAACAAAACTATAAAATGTTCCTCCAATGGCAAGATTGTATGGCTGTACATTGTACTAGGAACACACTCCTTCTTCTAGGTCTAATTAATACATACATGTATATACATGGACTTCTTTTCTTTTATTTATTTATTTTGTTTGTTTGATTAAAGTTAACACATTTATTTCACTCACACGGAGGCGTGCCAGCCCAATGGATTAAGGAAATCACCTCCCGACACCACTGGCAACAAACATCACAGGACAAATAAAGGACAATGCAAAGACATTACAAACATAGATCTATATACCCATAAAAATCTAGATCTTCGGACACTTATTTTGGGACAGTCCATTTATATGGTATAAATTGGTCTCCTGTTCCTCTTTAGCTCAGAGAGCACCAGGGCAACAAGAAGCTCCATCCACCAGCCACCAATTCTTTTCAGTTTTAAGTATTTCACTACATCTGATGTCGATCATGGATAGTGACTGTGTGCATCAACACAAAGTCCTGTGACAATCCATTATCTATTACATATTAATATAAATTATCATTAACATCATTTCACAAATAACCTTATGTTGAAATAGGAAATTACATTTTAATTAATACACATGCACTTTGACAGACAGTCACATTATAGACATCACAAGAGATAGACACTGTCATGGGTTTTCAGTCATTTTCAGCTTAACAATTCACATTCAATCATGCACAGTTTTCATAAACACGCCAAGGTAATAAATTCATCAGCAGAATTCTTGATTTTTTTTTTTTCTACTTTTTCTTGTCATGGGACTAAATCATTTTTACACACCGTCAATGCTATGATATGTGATCAATCCACATATTTACAGTTGTACACATACAATATCCAACAAATATATATAAGATTCATCAACAAAATGTTTATGCCACATTGTGGGCTTTAAACCCATACCTGCCTAGATGTCAAAAAATTACATTTTGAGAAAATGAAGTCGAAAAGTTTTATCTTACATGTAGCTTTAAATTCAAGTAAGCCCACATATTTTAGATTTTTTTAACAAAACATTGTCAAAGCTTATGTTCATTGAGCCCCTGGGTGGATAAAAAAAATGCCAAGAATATGGACATGGAAAGGGGGGGGGGGGGGGGCGTGGGCGGGCCCCCCCCCGCCGCCGGTCTGGTTTTAAACCATGATATATCTACTGTGATACTGTTATTACGCACACACTCCTTAATAAAATGGTTAATTTTTTGCAAACACAATGTGTTAAATCACAAACTTTTCTCCACTTTCTACATACAAGAAAGGCACATACACTATTTTTGTTCAATTCTCCATGAGCTTTCACTTATCTTACATCTACCCATGGTTGTATGGCTGCATGATTCACATGATGGATGCACATTTGACTTTTAGTAATCCTTGACTATGAAAAGAATCTTAATGGATATTATTTTGCTCCTTTAAGTGGATATGGCCAAGGCCAGTGAAGTGTACATAAATTGTGACATATTCTCATATTGTGAAGGATTGCAACAAAATGTTAACAGCTTTTATTGACTGTGATGTGCAGTGCATATTAATTAAGTTGACCCTTTTGATAACTGAACTTAGTGTAAGATAGTTTCACTGATTTTACATGTTATTACATTTTCAAGCTTATTAATACTTTGTACGACATGTGTCATTGTGTTTTACATAACATTTATAAGCTTATATCCTGATTCAACACATGTATACCAGTATGTACAGTACCTTGAAAGAAATCCTGAAAGACTTTTCTTCTTGGGTCGTGCACCTTGGTCGTCTAACTGATCTTCCTCTATTTGAGATCTTGTTGGTTCATATGAATTTCTCGAATGTAAATTAATTTCCATAAAATCTGAGTCTTCCTCATCTGCTAGAGCATTTTTACAGTCTGAAGATTCATCAGGTGCCGAGGCTGCAGAGAGCGAAACCTCTGTACCTGTACTGATACTAGATATGCTAGAGAATGATGTGCTGTCAATCTTATCAGTCTTCCCATTACCAAATTTACTTTCTGCTCCTGTAGGTGTCAGCCTTTGGATAACACCGGCTGCAGAATCTCCCTTAGTGTTGTCGCAGTCAAACTGATCATCATTAATGCTATAACTCTCACAATACCTAAATGTTTTGTCTTCATCTAAACCAGAATTATCAACATTATTGTCACAAGTTATAGGGGACCCTGAAGAGTTTTGATCTACATGTAATTCTTTCTTGTTCAACTCATTTGTCTCTCCCATCAGACCAAGTTGTTTGGTCATGGGTATATAAACTAATGGGACGTTTTCTAGAACTTGAGATAGCCGACTATTATCAGAGTTACTTAAATTCACTGGCACACCATGGGTTTCATGGACATGTAAGTCACTGGTAAGGCACGTGCCACATTCACTAGTCTTGTGCTGTGTTTTATGATGTTGGTCCACTCCCCTAGATATAGTATCTGATACAGGATACCCAGTAGAATAATGACACTTTAGACTTTGGTCACCTGTCATATTCGGTTCATCACAGCCTGGTTTCTCTACATCAAGGGACGGCACATCAGTACTATTATCTATGGATCCACTTCCATTGCAGATCTTATAATCCCGACCATTTAGTTCATGACTTAAAACAACACCTTCTGTCACATCATTATCCAAACTTACAGTCATATCTGAATTAACAGCCATATCAAAATTTTTGTTTTTACTCTGTCTGTTTTCTAATAAGGAAGGGGCCATTGTTGTAAGGGACGCTTCCTCAATAATCAATCGCTCTTTAACTTGAGTCTTGAGTGAGTTTACGTCCTCATGGTTTTCCAATATGTTCAGAATGTCTGGCTCAATCATGTGGTCATTAGGTTCACGGTTTTGCATTTCCAAAATCCCAGCAAAACCAGTCACATCAACTTCTTCACACATCCCTATCTTCATCTTCGCTTGCCAAAGCCAAGTGCTCTCTTTCCGCATGGTTGAGAGATAGTTCTATGAAGCCCCTTCCCTGGGGCACTTGGTAAATCTATATGAATGTCATTTGGCCGGATAATATTGATACGGCCACACCAAACCTGACAACACTGGCTGAACAACATCGTTCTGTGGTTGAGGTATGCCACCTTTATACTAACTCGACTACATCTGGGATTCTTTAGCCTTACAAAAACATACAATAGCTATTCTTCAAGCGATCTGTGACATACACATGTTATATGACAACATTAAATAACATCATTTCTTATGCAGAAAGGGGGCGTACGTAACATCGAATACCGACGACTTTTGTCGAACTTCCGTCTACATCAGCAACGCCATCTAGCAGTAGTTGTTGTCTGGTGACAAATGTAAACAACAATCCACCGCAAGAAATTGCCCTGATACAAGTGTTACTTATTCGTAAATCTGTTATTTTTTTAATATACAGATTGGCTATAAAGCATCTGGTATGAATGATGAATTTGGAAATTAAAACTTATCTTAGAGTATGTTAGAAACAAACACACTTGTCTGAAACCATGGGAAGGGGAATAACCGCTTGTGGCAGAGGAAATGGCTGTTTGCGTGGCAAAGGGGCGACAACTCTGATTTTCTGACTGCATGAGTGGATATTTCAACAGTATTGATCAAGGCTACCATGTTATGTCACATTGCTTGAATGTCCAAGCCAAAAGCGAAATAAAGATTAGATTACACTGGCAATAGGGGATGGATGAGGGTAAAAGGCTCTAAATCGAATCTTTACATCCCTAAAAGGTTGGTTTCTAAGCATATTATTTCCGTTAAAAAAGACCTTAACCCACGAATAAAGGCAAAACCTGGAAAGGAAAGGAAAGGAGACTATATATAAGCCGTGTTGTCGATACAGTTAACTTATATGACGGAAACTTGGATGGAGGCATACGATTGGGATGGAGGCTTACCACACACAGTCTGATAGGATCGTTGTCTATCGGCAGGTCATATATTACATATATGGCGTTCTATTTTGTACGTTCTGTTTGTATGATGCATCATTCCAGAAAAAAGCAGAAGTTTTCACCAAGAAAAAGTGGTGAAGAACATAGTTTTGGAATTTGCTAACAATTCGGAATATTTATTGTTATACATTGAGCACTACTTCTATTAAGTTTGCCCGAATTCATTTTTGTTTCCATTAAATATTTTCATTCTTTAATGTAGGTCAGTTGGAAATAATGTCATTTCCGTAACACTGAAGAAAACTTTTTTTTAAAATAGTTATGGACATTAATTTCTTTATTGGTAAGCTGGAAAGGAATTATCTGTGAACAATGAAACAGTTACGGAGTTTAAACCAATTCTGTTCTTCCAATATTTTTATTTGTTTCGTTTATTCACTATTAAATCCATTTCTTGCTGTATTTAATTATTTCTAGTTCCTGTAAACTAAAGGGATAGTTCATTGCGATATGATTTAACAACTTAGTCGACTTAATACGGCCAGGTTCCAAACATCGGACATTGTTGTGGGACAATAACATAAGGAAATCCCAGTTACGGAAATGACTTTCGGTTACGGTAATGGCAACATAGTTACGGAAACGACTTCTGTACTGTTAATCTCAGTAAATACACAACACAGTCAATATTGTTTAAACCATTTTGCCAAACACTCAAATCGCTTAAATGAATAACAGTAAATGTTGAAATTAATTTTGCACGTTTGCGTTCATTGTACATTGCGCCCTCTCGTTAAGGTGTACTAAGAACATCGTCAATCATTATCCAAAATATCCATTTTTGCCAATACAGTGCATGACTTGAACTTCTAATTCCTCATGATCGTTCACCGTCAAATTTACTCAAGGGTGATAGGAACTTAAGTCCAGCAAATCATCAAAATAGAGGCACTAAATCCCAGCAACCCATCATAATGAAGACACAAGAGACCAGCAAACTATCTTAATGAAGGCACTTAAAAGTCTAGCAAACCAGCACAATGGAGGCATCAGAGGTCAGCAGACCATCATAATGGATGCACTGAGGACCAGGAAAACATCATACTGGAGGCACTTGTAGCGAACAACAAACCTTCATAAGGGAGGTACTGAAGTCCAGCAAACCATCAGAATGGAGGCACTTGCGACAAGCAAAACATCACAAGGGAGGCATTAGAGATCGGCAAACCATCATCATGGAGGAACTAACGGCTAAAACCATCATAATGAAGCACTAGAGGTCAGTAAACCATCATAATAGAGGCAATAGAGACCAACAGACCATCATAATGGAGGCAATAGAGGCCAGCAGACCATCATATTGGAGGCAATAGAGACCAGCAAACGATCAAAATGGAGGTAAAAGAGGCCAGCAAACCATCGTAATGAAGGCAATAGTAGTAGAGGAAGAGCAGCAGGAGTCGCATTTATTAGTACATAATAAGGAACGTTTGTGCGTTACCATGTAGTAAATGATTACTACATATTAACGTGAGG